>JASXSY010002784.1:0-86736 GCA_034509805.1 Sipha maydis
AATGATTTTTCTGTCACACATTTTTTAATTATCTATCATATTTATTATGTCTTAGCATTAAAGAATACAATACAATATTACATTTTGCTTATTCCTACGTCGACTTTTTCCTTACTGAATATACATTTCATATTTATTTCACCGCAAGCTGTTTATCGTGCATGGATATATATGTATATACGGACATACATGTATTGTATGTATATGCACAATTGCTGTGTCGTTTACTATATAGAAAGCTACAAATACAACATATATATAAAAACATGTATAAAGTACATTTTATAAATATATGATTGTGTGTGTGTGTGTATGTATATATAGAACTCGCACGGCTGTAGAGCTATAAAAACAAACCGCCTAATAGACGTATATAGGTGGAAGGGGCCCCAAAAAGCAGTCAAAAGTATAGTCAGTGCAACATATTGTTTTTATACATCGCATCATCGCGGATCCCCTCTACCCTACGACACTTGCATTATATTTATACGACGTGACGTTTTCACGGTTGTTACAGTAACGGTGGGGGTGACCCATGGTGAAAGAGAGAAAGAGAGGGACAATATGTTACAAACAAGTTCTATACTGTCATCCCTTTTTTCCCTCTGATCTAAGGGTTCCGCACAAATCGCTGTGACCGTCTAATATCTGCACCTGCTCTCCACCCCTACTTCTTTTTTTTTTTTTTTTGGTGACGTAAGACGTATGCGCGCACGTGTTACCGCAAAATTCAAGAATAAAATAAAAACGATTTATTTACACACACACAAACTTATATACACACACACACACATATATATATATATATATATATATATATATATATTCCTTCTTCTTTTCTTTATAGTTTTATTACTGGAACAAACGGCTCCTCCCTTTTAAGACCGTAAAAAAGAGACCAAAAACTTTTAGCCACAAACTGCGTCCACCAATAAAAAGAAAAAACAATCAATGGCGCCAAGTTTTTATGTTGACAGTTAAATATATAACCTATGGTAAATGTTAATATATATTACACACATTACTTTAAAATACAGAAAATTTAAATGTATACGTATAAAAGTACAATAGTAATCATTAAATTAGATAAATCATTATTTTATATTTAATGATAAAATAAACATACTAGTTAAGTTATTAATTTTAATTTTTACTTTTCTTTTATAAAATAAACAATCAACAGACATACTATAACCATATTCAAATTATCACGTACGTAAATATTATATAGTACATAACAAATATATTATTATATTTCATTATAAAATTCCTATCTGCTAAACAAATATTTAAAAATAATAAATAATACATTTTATAAAACTATAAGAATTTTAAATGGTCATGATATCTACGTTATATAATTTATCTCATGACTTATTTGTTGATTTATTTTTGGTGGTAGTTGATCCATTTGACCAGCTATTCCCAACCACTGGTATGTATAGATCATTAATGTGATACGATACTGTGTTTAACAAAATTAAAAAATGATAATTCGGATGATAATGTCATGATTTGTAAGAAAACTTTAGGTGAAAATATACCTCAATATTTAAAACCAATTAATCTATAATATTATATACATACATATAAAGTTAAGTTTTTAAGATTAGTATACTACTACTTTTACGAATATAATATCATGCCAATATAATATTGGTTATGAAAGTAATATCCATTACTATATACTCGTATATGTATTTAATTTCATTGCATTATTTTCTATGTATTACATAATATTAAATTATATATTTATTTATTCGAATAATACATGTAAAAAATCATATTTATTAATCCGGTAAATACTTTGTCCTTTTGAAATGCAATGTCAACTAACCTATTTGAAGTAAAAACATTCTTGATTGCACTACAATTGTAGATTAGGTCTTAATACCTCTAGACTGTAGATTAGATCTTAATATATGTATAATGATGGTGATGTTGACTAATATTATTGAAAGTATGTGCCTTGAAATCTGAGCATATTTCAATCAAACGTGATTATATTAGATATGATATAAACTGAAGAAGTAAATCCAGATTCAACATTTAGTTTCAAATTAATTTAAAGTGGTTCATTGAACTATTTTTTAAATAAAAAAGGATATTTGTTTCCCAGTATTTTAAGTAAGTCCAAATACCGAACACAATGGTATATTTTCTACAACAAATAAAAAAATAAAAAATAAAAAAAAGTGTGGGATATATGGTGAAACAAAGAAGTCGGGTGAGATACATGAAAAAAATGACTAATTTAAGTGAGTATGCATACTGTTCATATATATTTGAAATCGATTTAAGTTCTATTGACTTCAAAAAACAATTTTAAACGAAGAAAGGACAGGTGAATCAGTTTATATGTTTAAAGATAATTTATATGATTATGGAAATAAATTACAGGTACTTTATAATTTCATAAAATTATGATTATAATAATTATCACCTTATGATGTCATAATCAGGTTGACTTTAACTAAAAAACTAGTTATATTTTTTGGACATTGATTTAATTAATTTAACAATAACATTCAAAATTATTGTTACAGTATGTATAAAGTACTAAAATCCAATTTTTTCCCTATGCGGTTAACATTTTTAAATAACAAAATTACTAATATCGTTAATCATTGATTTCAATGGTGAACTTGTGAAAAATTGTATACTTATAATGTATTCAAATTTTTTTATCATTTTCAATTACAAAAGTATTAGAGATTTTCGTAACTTTGGTCGAGTTTTGTCAAAGTACAAAAAATGCTTTTATTATCTAAAACAACCAAAAAAAAATATTATGGTAAAACTAATAAATTCCTATCGTTTCACTCAGCATCTGAAAATATGCATATTTGAAATATATAAACTTCAAACGAAAAATTGCCAAAAATATACCGTATAAATTGATATGAACAAAATACCACTTATGAGTAACATTTGTACATCGATAATACTTATATTATATACTTATGTAATTATAAGCGAAATATTATAATATCCATGAGTGGTTTAATAAGTCAAAAAAAAAAAAGTTAAAATGAATTGGTTGCAATGCGATAGAAGTATAATAACTAGGGCCCGGATTTAAATGCATTTAAAACTATATAAATATGCTCTAAAAAATAGCCAAAAATGCTCTTAAAAAATGCATTTTACCAAAAAATGAACTTAAAAATGCCATATATATATATTTTTTTTTACACGATTTGTAAATTTTAAATAAGATATAATTTTTATTTATTATTTTATTAAAAAAAAACTGAAAATTTGAAAAATTGACTTGATACTGTCAAGCAAATTTTATGACCGCGATGTAATACGAACAGACTTATTTGAACGTGATTTTTGACCGAATACGGTTGACACTTCACAGTCAATAATAAATTATGATAAAACTGAATCGAAAAATAAAGATTGACAATTAATATGGAAAACCCGTTAAAGCTACTTAAATATCAAGAAAATAATTTATCTTTTGATAATATTTTTTAATAGGCTAAATTTGTATAGTTTATTAAACAAATATGCATTAAAAACGAAAAAATGACCGAAAAATGCTAAAATATGTTCTAAAAATGAAAAAATATTGAAAGATGCAAAAAAAAGCAAAAAATGCAAAATAAAAATGTCACCTTTGAAGTCTCTGTTATATGAATCAAATTATAAACTTGGAAAGCATTGTCTAAGATTAACCATGAAAAGATGCATTTTGCATTGAAATCCGGGCCCTAATAATAACAATACTATGTATACCTAGTATAATAAAATGAAAACGCGTATAATGAAATTCATACAGCACCCTAGACGTCGAAAGGTCGTATTTATTAATTCGTATTACGTCAAAAAGGGGTGAAATTCATACGAATCTCCATACAGTATATTATTTATGCGCGCGTATACGCATACCCTCCACGTATTACGCGCGCGCTGTGCACCTCTGTCTTCCTCTAATGGCAATTCAATGGTTATAAATGCCTCGCGCTAGCCGTTCCCTGTCAGCCGTTTATTAGCATAATATATATATATATCACCATATGTATGAGTGAATGTGTGAGTGTGGTGCGCATTTTTCCCTTCTATATACGTTGTCGACGACAGTCAAAAAAAAAAAATCAAAAAACAATGAGTTCTGCGGTAGCCGAAGGTTTTGTGACGACCCTTTGGGAGGGGGAGTAGAACGTGACTTCGATTGCGGGAACCCATTCATATATATAAATATATACATATATTCATATATATATATATATATATATATATACACACACATTTTTATCACTCCCTACTATTTATAGGGATTGAAAAAACACGTGTTTTCTGCACAGAGGGTGGATGGGGGCGTTCGCGGACACTATATATGTATACGGTAGTGCTACGTCATGGAGACGCAATTCATCGAATTACAGCGTGTAATTGCGTAATTGATCGTTTTCGGATTGACGTTAACGAGGCGGCGGACTGAGTGGTTAGGGTACAAAGTTCGACTATTTGATCTGTTACGATAATCAATGATGGTCCAAGATCCATTCGTGTGGCTTTACGGTTGAAAATATGAATCACATTCAAATTATCAATATTTCTATCATAATATATATGTAACAGCGATGTCTATGAATGTTAACCGAAAAATTATCCTGAAGTAAACTGTAAATTAAAATACGCAACCGTAGTGCAGTAGTTTTCTTCAAACACGTCTTTAGTTAATAATTGAAAAAAGTGGAATGAAATTTATTTCTATAAACTATCTATTCGAGCAACTTCAGTATTTTTATTTTTTTAAATTGTTTGATCAAAATTATTAAAATATATTTTTTGGTTTCTAACGAAACGAAAATGAACCTGATGGTGTTTTAGTATAGGTATTTTTTTTTTTATTATTACCTTTGGATTATTTGGATATAGTTTTAATAATATTTAACTATTGATTGTAAGTTGAAATTAATTGAAACCAGATACTCGTAAATATTTTCTATAATTCACCGGTAAGAACTTTTATTTTTATTGATATAATTTAAAATACTTTATAATACTTCACTATTATTCAATTAGCATTTCTATTGAATCCATATATTGTATTCATTTAAAAATTTTTAACATCACATTTCGTAACCTAACTTAACTTGATAATACCACAGCTGATTATTATTCTTGAAATCTAAAAATATTTTCTTCCATATAGTAATCAAACTAACTGCCAGGGTGTTTAATGTATTCTGATAAATATTCTTAATTTGTATAAAACATATAGTTATCAATTTTAATCAATTTTGAAGTACATTTCAAATATTCTAAGAGCAATTTTTCTTAAAAATATTTGAAATTTTTTTAAACTTTTAATTTATATTTAGAATAGGTACATAATACTATAAAAGTTATATTTTCAATATTTTATATTACAATATTTTTAAAATACAAATTTAATTTTAAGTGTATATGTTTTATGGAAGTTATTTTAAATGATTAATGACTGACAATATATAAACACCATAAAGTTAATGACATGTCGTAACAACTTATGAAAACCTGCTGAACATTACCGAAATGAGCAAACGAATTGAACAAACATGGTAAAGTTTTCCCCAATTTCTTGATGTTTATACATTTGAAAACAATGACATTCGATTTAAATTTTTATGATATATTATAATTTCTTAACTTCTTTTCTATGTTCTATAAGAAAAGATTTTAGATAATTGTCAAATTATTTAATACAATTATGATACAAATTATTTGTATTTTAAAATATTAATATACAAATTAATGAATAATCGAAAAAAAAAATAATAAATTTGTAATTTCTATAAAACGAATGGTAAAGAAGTCAAGAAATTTAAATATTTTTTTTAAATTAAAATAGAAGAATCAGAATTGGGTAAATTGTATTTTTTGATATTAGTTTTATCAAGCAAAAGTTATAGACTGCTCAAACCCCCTTAATGAGATTTTTTTCTAGATTTACTATTTACAGTTAATTTATTACTAAATAAATGAAAAAAAATTACAAAATTTGAATCACAATTATTTTTTATTGTCAAATAAACATTGTATAAGGTTAAAAAATTATTATATGACACTATCAATAATAGGTATACCAACTCGTTTTTAAAATATATGAAAATAAATCTAAAAAAATATTTTATGCCACCTATAATTGTGTATAATTTGTACATATTTTGGCTTCTTTTTTTTAAAGAGAAAAAAAGAAATACTGTAAAAGTTTCTTTTATACTTTGAATTTTCTTTTGAAATGTAATGTCTGCAGACATAAAGTATAAATCATATGCTATGAAATAACTAAAATAAAATTACTATTATGTGTTACTTTAATGTTTTAACTGAAATAAATTGTGCTACGTGTAATTTTACCTTCTTGTTGATGAAAAAAATTGGAATCGTGACTTGGTTTTGATCTAATAAAACAAACATTTTAAAACGTACTTATGCAAGATGTAACCATAGGTGAACAAGATTAATCAACTGCAATATATTTAACTTTTTCTGTATCACACGATTCATGTTTTGTTTTTGTTTTCTTAATAATTATTATGATGCAAAATGTACCTTTGTATGGATTATTTGTGGCGAAAAAAATAAAATAATATTATTCAGTAGTTAGACGAAAAATATTAGGAGTGTGTCCCTATTTTAAATTATATCGGACGCATTTATTTTATAACCACTAGTTCAATTTGAACGATTTGAGTTTAAAAAACAAAAATAAGTAAGAAAATAAAATAAAATAAGGTTAAGTACCACAACTAATTATCAAAGTGACTATCACGTAAACAATTAGCGTCAGAGTAACGATGAACAATAATTCATTATTTTATCACTATTGTGATATCGCGGAGACCGTTAACGTACAATAACAACAATAGTGTCAATAGCCTGCTAGTATCGCGTCACTGTTTTGGCAACGGAAACTCATGCAATTTACAGCAGCTTTATTATAACGCTGCCCATCTAAACCGAATAATGAAAACCCGTGACAATTAAAGGTGATGTAATGAACTTCAAACTTTCCAGGACAAAAATAATAACCACTTAGTTTAATCTATATAATGCAACGGTTTGATGAACAACATTTAAATATTCACTCGCGAGTATTAAAAGAAATCGTGAAATTTGAACGCTCAATCTTGCACACCATAGATGTAACCACTACGCGTCGAGACATGAACAATGGTCCCTAAAGCGGGAGAAGCAGGACTATATAACGCCACTATCCAGTAACTCTTACACTTCATCAAGCGATGAACAGACGTATTTAAACATCTTTTATAGCGGAAGAAAGCTCTGAATACATCGAAACTGTCCCAAACCATGGCTGATGGATCCTTTAAGTTTACCAAACTTTGAACCTTCAATCGATGCAGTCGCAATGAAAAACAGATAATCGGTTAATACCGTAATCTCGATCGATGTATGAAACTATGGGTTCGTCACCAAGGTCACCGGAGACGTCTCGATTAAATTTTAAACAAACCTTTTGAATGGATCTCTAGATGACGCAAGTAATATTTGCCCTGGGATCCCTAAAACGTAAAAGAGTTTCTATGGTACCGGGAAAAGAACAGGTCGAACGGTAGAGGTGGCATCACTTACGACCACCTCGATCTTTGACCAACCAATGACAGTTTATAAATGGTACACCGGAATACTAGTCGTCCAGGTGTGTCCCTCTATTCGTCAATCGATATAATTTGACAATCGAATGAGTTGAACCCGATGGGACTCGTTCAGATGTGCAGGAAAGTCGGACATTATGACGTTATTGTGATTATAGCCAATCGGCAGTTTGATATTGGTTTCTCATGAAGAGCGACCTCCGGTCCGTCAGGGGATATTTGTCAACTTCTACGGCTCGCGAGTAGCTTTCAGGGTTAAAATACAATCCATCGTAGTCGGGGCATAAGAAATAAGCGCTGTGTAATTAAACTGCGAACTTGTCGACCGTGATCTCTAGGAAGATATAGAAACAAATGTATCTATACATATATGTGCCTGAGACATGATAAGACCGGTCTTATCTACTTCGTGATAAGACTTCAAGACATAAAGTTATAAATGTCTCTTAAATACTACTTAAAATTTGTTTGCGATGTTTGTGTACACCGTTTTCTTTGATAACATCGCACAATTATCAGAAATATTATCATGTTTTATTTTCGGTTAGGTTAATTTGTTCTGAACGAATTCTACCAACAGTTCGATAATTTAAAAAGTATCTTTAACCTCTACGAATGCGCGAAGAAGATGTAAGACGTGGTGTGCCATGATTCAAGAGGTTGATGTTAACGAATCGGGTAAGATGGTAAAGAAAACCAAACAAAAATCGGTGTTCTATGATCGCGACGGTCCCTAAATATTGGACGTTTACAGTTGCCACCGGTGCGTCGTCGGGGTCGTCGTTTGGCCGACGACGGCGAAAACGAAGGGGCGGGGGCGTGATGAAGTCGATGCACCCGCGAATTTAATAAACGGCGAGTGCAGTGCGACGATGGCGACAACGCGACGGTGCGAAAGAGGTAGGTATTAGTAGCGCCACGAGGCCCACCCGCGCTGAAGCCGAAAAGCCCCGCCGCCACGCGCGCGCCCCATAAACGACCCGATCCACCGCGTGCGTGTCTGTTTAAACGTACGCGCACGTCGGCCGTGCGTGCGATCTCGGGTGCGTCGCGTGTGCGAATCAATCGCGTACGATGCGTGGCGATTAACCGCCACGCGCGACATTAAGGCGACCGCGGTGACACGTACAATCATTACCATCGCGGTCGTTCGAACACCACGTACGCACCACGTACGCACCGTGCGAGGAAAACCGTTTTCGGTCCCTTCGCACGCGGTTCTGTCCTCGCCTCGGAATCGGTGCGGTGTTTAAAGTTGCACGGTGGCGTAGCAGCAACGGGCGTACTGCATAAATAGAACTGAGTAGTGGGACCCGTCGTCGTCTCGTCGGCCACGGGTTCCGAATCGCGTTCATGCTTACGACGCGTCTACGCGTGTACGGTCCGAGCACCAAGGAGATGTTTACGAATCCCTGCGCATATAGCGTCCGGATTGGGTGGCGGCTCGGCTAAGAGTAATAGTGGTGCTCCTCTGACCTGAATTGTTTTTTTTTTTTTTACGGTTTTCATCTCCGTAACCGTACGATATTGCGATAACATATCATTGAACGTTTAACACCACGTAAATGTGCTTTTCGAACGTCCGCGGAAAGACGAACTACTCAAACAGAACATAGATTACGATAACACAGGATATTTAGTCGAGAACAAAAAAATAATGTTGACATTTTGCTGTGTAAAATAGCTTTAAATATTTTTTGAAATTGTCGAAAATTGAACTTCGTGGTTTGGCATGGAGATATGCCATACTTTCACCCACCTACCCATAACAAAATGTTCCCACGCTTTACCAGATATTTTAGAACCATAAGCAATTATAAATGCATGTAATGCTTAAGATTGTAACTTAGAAGTAAGCAGGGTATTGGAATTACGATTGTTTTTACTTTTATGTTTAAACTAAATATAGATAACATTGACTTATATTAATTTAGAAAAATAACATATAGGTATGTGACAGTGGTAAAAAAGTTATTAGAAGTGCATTCGCTAAACGCATCAATCGATGAATATGTTTATTTCGCCCGTTTAGCAATTATGAATGTATTTATATAAGTATATGCTTTTTAAATTGTTTTCAGAAATAATAATTTTTCAAATTTTATTACTTATATTTTATCCCATTAACATTTCAAAAGTTCATTAACTTTTACTTGTTAGTAAATATTTGTAATTTTGAACATCATTCACGAACATTTTGTATCATATAGTAAAACTTTTAATTATTTTGATTTGTCAATACTTGTGTCAATTATATTTTAATTTAATAATTTAATTACGTTAAAATAAGTAATAAGTACGTAATAGAGAAGTTAACGATAATTTGCTTTAATCCTAAAATTTTATTTTTGAACAAACAAAAATGAAAAATAATCGAATTTATTCTCATAATGTACATAAACATTTATTAAGTAAAATTGGAAATCTCGTTGTTCAATTCGTTTTTTTTATTTATTCGATAATTTTCTATCATTTTTTTTTTTTTGCTTTTATCTAAAATATATTATATATTTTTTATGAATGTACAGTGATTAAAAATTATCTATCACTTTAACTTTTTTTCACCATAAAAATCATTTTTTCAAGTGTTATTTTTAGTCATTATTTTTTATAAGTAGTATCCTTAGACTTCATGATGAAAATTAAATTAATTATTTATTGGGTTTTAAACTAATTCTATCAAATAGTTTAAACAATACAATTCTTATACGTCCAGTTTTTTTCGCAGATTTTATTACAAATAAAATGTATTAATTTTAGATTCTGAACGGAGTGATGGAATCTATTGGTTTTACAATGATATGTGTTTTTTTTTTATTATTATTATTTTTTTTTTATTTTTTTTTTTTTTAATTTTAATTTTTTTTTTGTGTCTGACGTCACCTTTTTTGGCAGTAAAAATGCTTCGATTTGCTAAAACAGCAACTTTTCTGAAAGGAAAGTGAATGTAGATGGTACTTTGGCAAGTCAAAAATCCAACTTTTTCAATACTTTTTAAAAAAATCGAAAAAACGATAAAAAAATTACGAAAAAACGGGAAATTGTACGCAAAATCACGTTTTTACAAATTACATTTTTTTACATTATTATTTTTCATATTATTTTCGGAAAATTGGTAAGTTTTGTGCGTCGCGTGTTTGTTTAAAATCTAAAAATTAAACACATATTAACTGAAAATTTCTTGATACTCATCAATATGACTGTTATGTGTGCGTAAATATAATTAAATCCCAATTTCAGGATTTCTTTTAAAATTTTACAAGAAAATTATAGAATGACATTATGAATACTAGCTAATGAATTTTATTTTTCCACTCACTTGTCGTAATCCTGACGGCAGTACAGTTTTGCGTTCCAGACAAAACACGATCGATCAAGCTTCAACGCACACGTCGTGCACTTCAGGCATCGTTCGTGATAAGATCTACCGGACACCCTCATTATGTACCTATCTACGATTGTACATTCGCATTTAGTGCACACGGCAGACACTGTAGCCGTTTCCGACGCGTCGTCTCCATAAATTGGTTCCATTTTCATTTTGACTACTCCCAAAGCCGTCTTCATCTCGATCCCTTTAAAAATTAACAAAAATTATGAATTTTAAAAATAATTTTAAAGATTATTAATATAACTATTAAATATCAATGTTAGTTAATGCAATTAATATGTATTTATATATATATATATATATATATATATATACAGTTGGATCGCCTAATTCCAAACACAGGATAATCCGATTCACGCGGTAATTTGAACGAGCTTCAGAATTATCAATATATTAATATATACATTTACATAAATCATAATAATAATACATATCAATTATACATCGCACATATAAATCGTTTAGATACAATTAAATTTGTCGAATACGTTCGATAATTATGTGTCATACTACATAGTGAGTAGTTCACACATGTTTCAAATTAATTTGTTAAAATAGCCCTTCGTAAATATTTAAAGTTAAAATTACATGATAAGTTATAAGTGATAAACCTTATTAGTAAAGGGACCAATTACAGTTCCATCTCAAGACAATTTAGAGTTAGTGCAGTTACATAAAAAATAACAAAGACAGAATAGATAAGTTTATCAGTAGAACCGAAAACAATCCAGGTAAGCGTAATCCATTGAAATAAGCAAAATATCCAAAAGTCAAGAGTGTGGTTTTCATATGGTTTATTCAACAAAGACGTTTACACGTTCCACTGAATGATGAAATGCTTTGTGAAAAATCTCTATTTTTTCATCACTAGTTCTCAAAAAATAACCATGTTTTTAATATGTGCAAAGGTTGTTTAGACTACTTCAAAAAGTGTAATGGCATAAGGCATCTAAAACTTGCTACCGAAAACCTTTCAAATAAAGAGGATACCATTAAATTATTTCAGTAAAAATTAGAACAACTTGTCATACATCAAAAAATTAAAGCAGAACAAATTTATAATGCTGATGGATCTGGACTGTTTTAGCGACTGTTGTCTAACTGGACTTTAGTGTCATCTATAGAAAAAGCCGTTTCAAGTAGAACAATTATGAAAAAAAAGGGTCGCTTATATGCATCACCAATGCAACTGGCAACTATAAGCTTCGTTTGATTGTTGCAGGAAAAGCTCACAAATCTCATGCATTTAAAGTAGTTGCATTTCCTATGTCCTACCATGAGCAAAATAATGTGTGGGTCACGAGAGATTTTTGAATTAATTCAACAGTGAATTTATTCCTAGTTTTCGTCGTCACCTTCCATCAATTTCATAATTTCAAATGTATAACATCAAATTTATATAAATAATGTACGACCATTACAATTTTTATAATAATATATCAACTTTTTTTATTAAAAATCTTAAATACTGATTATTGACAGTGTTAAATTTAAATAATTCTCATAATTCTTTAATTTCACTAATTTCTTTGATTATATGGCTCAAACTTTTATCTAAAGGCGTGAATAGGATCAAAATGTGGGAAAGGCTCAATTACATTTATTTCAATTTATATAAATACATATTATTTCTTTTTAGTGAACTTTTCATAACATTTTTAAACTGAAATAGAAAAGGTGGTCATATAATAACATAATTCCTCCTGTTTAACTTTTTAATAATATTTAAAGATATTTACTAATAAATAATAATTATGTAAAAAATATTGATAATAACTATTTAAAAACAGGGTAGGCCATAGGGCCGGGCCTACCAGGCTTACCCGTTGGGCACACTATTGCTTTTATATTTTTTTAACATTTTTCCCGCATCTTACAATACAAAATATATGATCATTTAAAACAAAAAAAAATTATCATAATGTTAAATAAACAAAAAGTAAATTAATCAATTACACATGCATATAATATATAACACATGAATTACCTTATGAGAATGCGATTGAAACAAGTCATCATTCTTGACTCATCAGTCCAAAATCAGTAATCCACCAAATTGAAAATAAATTAAAAGTGATCGCAAATGATAATAGAAGTATGTGTCAGGTTGTTTGTAAATAATAAATTCAATTGTTATGCAGTAATACATTGTATATTTGTCGATTAAATTAATGAAAATTAAATAAATTGTAAAAATTATACTTAGTAGCTACCTAAGCATTGACAAACACATGCATTAAGTATAAAAATACTTGTATAATTTTTTATTTATAAGCATTTCTTTTTTAATGTTATATTTTATAATAAACAATATTTGTAAAAAAAAAAAATCATGTCAATAAAACATAATATAACTATCTTTATAATTGTATTTCTAAATTATATTAAGTATTGATTTCGGAGTTTATTGAATTTCAAACGTTGAAACCATAATTGTATTTAAATAAATTATCGTTGTACATAAAACATTTTTTTTTACTATAAAAATACTTTTGTTTATATTTAAATACTTTAGTGCTGGTTAGTGCAATAATAAAATTATATATATTTCATATCTTATTTTAAATAGTCATGACCCAACTAACACTTTTATTAAATTTTGTAAAACCAATTTATTTATAGGTATGTTCGAGTGCGCTCGCCACGTCATTGCTTGAAATTCTTTCATGGTATTTTTGGTTCGTGCTGACGATGGCAATGAAATTCTTATTTTATTATACTCGCGATGATCGTTATTGTAATAGAAAATATATTCAACTATGTTTTGAACACACGTGGCAAACGGTGCACGTGCGATCTCCCTATGTAATCCTTTAATACAAACATCTACCCCTTGTATACATATGTGACTTTATTAATTTCATGCCTGCCTACAAGCTATGGACGAATTTCCCCTCGAATGATGATTGACATTTATTAAGTCTTTGAAAATCAAGTTCAAAAGTAATTTCATCCGAAAAAAAAATGTATAAATAAATTCTAACCTACTAAAGTAAAATAATTTTTCCACGTACTATAAAATGTTCATTGATACAAAAATTAATATCATACGTCTATACATATTATTTTTTATTTGATTGAAATATATAATATCTTCAGCAAATCATAAATCGTTCTATATTCCATTATAAGTAGTACCTAATCCAAAATAAATATTAATTGTGTCTTTAGCTTATTTAAAAGAAATGTATTTTTCTTCACGAATAATAATAATAATGAAGTATAATGTAATCAAATCCATTAATAAAATTACTATAATAATTTATAAAAATTTTAATAATCTGTATATCATTAATCGATTTATACAAGAATTTGATTTAAAATTACATAATTGTTATAATTATAATGAGAATTTTGAAGAATTCCTTTTAGATATTTTAACAATACCATTAAAGCGAAATATATTACAAAAAATAAACTTTATAAAACAAATTAGTGTAATCTGGCTTTTTAAATAAAATAAATGATAATTTATTCAAATAAGTATAATTATTTTAACAACTAACAACTTAAAAGTGAGTAATGTATTGAGTTCTTATTATAAAACTAAATTATAATTAAATATTGTATAAAATAAAAATGAATCAATCGTTTATAAAGTATAGTTTTTTATATGGAAATTATATTATAAACACTTAATGCACCTTAATCGCCCAAATTTAATTTATTTATATACTGTGTTATATATATATTATTTATCGTAGATATTAAATCACATCAACATAGTTCCTAGACTTTTTCTAAATTACATTTTTAAACCTATGCGAAAGACAAACGCTTATACTGCAACCGCGATATCTAATTGAAACAATTGCTCCTATTTATCTATATAAATCTTTATTTTTATGTTACATGTACATTCTAAGTACCTAAAACTTACAATAATATAAAAAAAGAAATCAGATATCGGAGCAATCGTTCTGGTAAATATCTTGTAGACAGACTCAAAAAATAAAATAAAAACACAAGTCGTAGCAAATGACTGGTAAGTAAATTAGAACTTACTCGCTGCGCTTTGAATCTGATATAATAGCGTATTTAGTATAGTGTTTATCGAAGATAAATTTATTTAATCCGTGTGGTGTTATATTAGTAAGAGTATTTGTACGATCAAAAGACAATTATATTTAAAGTGTAATACAACATATATTGAACTTATATTGAATTTTTTAAATGTGTTAATTATCAAATGTTATTATATATACCATTATTGTTATTGTTATTATATATTGTAAATTGGACTTTGTCCGTATAAATAAATAAAAAAAAAAAAAAAAAAAAAAAAAAAAAAACATATTGTACATATCAGATGTGGTCAACTATTAAAGACTTTTGATCGTTTTCTGAGTTTTTCTAGATTGTCACGATCGACAAAAAAAAAAAAAAATAAAATAATAATAAAAAACGTCACTGACCAAAAATATATTTTATTACATGCATATTAATGTTACACTACCTTCATTTCTTCTATTTAAAATATGAATAAGTCATAATAACTTCAATTTTACAATTTTATGTAACACACATTTTAGTATATTAGAATAATCACTGGATTACGTATACCTATGTATTAAATCATGAGAATCACGATCGATCTGTTGGCCATCCCTAGTATATATCAAAAGTGAAATAGTGTGATCAAATCGCGGGTATACGTGTACGAGTATACAATTACACTTATTTTTTATACAATCAATTATTAGTTTACTCATAGCCCGCTACAGAAATCTGCATTACTCTTATATGTGCGAGTACCTTGCAAGTGATATTTTTGTTGTGTTATAAAAATATAATATGACTGAATGGTTGGCAGTACGCGGATATTGCGTACGCTACGCACGTTGTATCAGGACGACCGACTTGATGTTTGAACTGCGTGCCCGGCCCTAAAATTGTGAATAGTGCGAAAAGTAAGATACGTATTACAAAATTTGAAAGTGTCTGATAAAATCTAAAATCGTTGAATACCAAGGAATGTATGTCTTTTCCATGATACGTTAAAAATCAAATCGCTGAATACAAGCTTGTATTTAACCGCATACCACGTCTCGGACTACGGGCAATTATTTAAAATCAAGTGTGTAGAAAAAAATACTTAAAAATCGTACACCCTGTTCATAGCATTGAGCACATACCTGTGTTACACTGTAGGGCACAAACATGTACAACATTACACATGCAAAACGTGCATAGTCGAACAGGTATACCTGCTGTATCTACGTAAAGGATTTTCGATGATCGTTTACGTTGTTCATAGTGTTTTTTAATTGTTTACGATTTTTAATGCTTACGTACCTTTTTCGCTCAGCGACGTGTCCAATATACTATGCGTTCGTCGGCGGAGTCGACACACTGTTGTAAATACAAACGGAAAGCCGATATCAAATAATGGGTATTACACTAACGGGAAGAGTACGGTGTTGTGTAAAATGTACCGCGGTATATAGCGGAGCACGACTTGATGCGACCAATGCACACGCGGGGTGCAGAGGGATTTTTGCGCGTGCCTTCGACGCTTGCGGGGCGTGTCCTTGATCGAGGGAGGCGCTTATGGAATGTGACTGGAAAAAAGAAGACGGATAGTGAATATCTCTACCCGCCGTCTACTCGACGACGATCCCCCAACCCGAATGACCCTTGAGCCTTAAAAATGGAAAAAATAAAAGAATTACTAATATATATATATATATAGATATAGATATGTTGTACATCAGTGAACGGACACACACGCTGGTGACGTTTACCCGCATCGCTTTGCTCACCTCGACGTGGACCGGTGCAGATATTATACTGCTGTGTATCGATTTCGATATCAACATGAAATTATCACAATTGTTGTAATCGCTATTCGCTATCCTATAAAAAAGTTTGAAAAATGTCTACATTAAAATTGAGACTTTACAAAATAATCCATAATCAATATAATTTCTAATCACTGTCGATTATTAAAATGTTTATAACTTATGATGATCATAATGAGTTGGTTATCGAATTTATTATATTTTTCCATTTTTTTAGGCGTTAAACTTATAATTTCAGTAAAAATACATTTTATATTGGTGTTTCTACAGAAAACTATAAGCCAACAATATATTATTAACGATGATTTTAATATTATATTAAGATCCAGTTGTATAATATATGTTATATAATCATACATTTAATATGTTTATACGGGGTGTATAAAAAATATTCAATATGATATATAAAAATATTTAACAAGATACACTCTGGTGACCAGAGTTCGGGTTGTGGAGTATAATTCAAACATTGTATAAACTACTAAACTATATGTATAAACAGATATATACGTTAATATTAACAACTTGGTAGTGCTATTGGAACATGTTTGAAATCAGCAATAAACCATTACAAGTTAAAACAAATTTTTGGATCTTACAGTCAGAATGCGTTTTACCGTGTGTGTTATAATAGAAAACTTATTTTTTTAAATCTAATTTTTATATTAGGTTTTTATATAAGTATCGACTAAAACAAATCAATATTATGTTTTTATTTTTCAAAAATATTCACAATTTTTTACCATGGTGTTATTCAAAATAAAATAACTGTATGAAATAATGGTCAATTTATTTCATCAAATATGAATATAGGTAATTATTTATTTTTAAATTTAAATTAAAAAAAAATTTCAGATTTGTTATTATTATTATTATTATTATTATTATTATTAGCATTGATTATAAATATAGTATTTATAATTAATTGTATTGGGTATTAGTATCTCTGTAACTGATTAATTGTACATAATATAATATTACTATTTAAATTTTAAATTTAATAAAATCATCTTGCATCTTACACCACAAGCTGAACATAAATTGAAAGAGTAGAAGAATGATAAAAATTGCATCTTAATATTTCAATTAAATGTAAAATGTATAAGCCTAAAACCTTAATAGTTTAAACATACATCTTGTATATTCAATTTTTCTAAAAACTTTGTATTAAAAATTCAATAATTTTATTTATTTATTAATTTAAAAATTGGTACTCAATAGATAATTATGTTCTATACCTATTTTCAAAAATGTAAAAAAAGAAAAACCATTATTTCACAAATAATGTATTTATACCGCTATCTAGTAGTTAAAACTACACACAATTTGAAAAAAATCATTATCAAAATAATTTCAGTATTTTAACACTGAAAGTTATTGTTTTGAAAAAAATATTAAAATTTTCTCAAGTTATAAACAATAATTAACCAATTAGAACACGAAATCATACTATTTATACAATATTTGGGATCGGAATAGTTTATACTTAATTTTGTTTTGTAATTTAAGTATTGGTGTTGAATGATTTTTCATTATACTTTAAAAAATAAATAAATCTTATAATTTATTTATAGAGAATATAAAAAAATATTACAATTCAATATTAGTTCATATTAAATTGTATAGCAGTTAAAGTAAAATGTTTTAAAATTCAAAATTTTTATAATAAAAAGTCGATAGAAATTTTCAAAATAAATATTTTTAGTGCGTTCTTATCTATTTTAACTTACGTTATCACTCTTTAGTTTGTGTTGATTATTTTATTTTTAATTTTACATGCTTTTATACAATTTACATGCACTATTACACCGTTAGTTATTATTTAATTATAAATTAGCTTTGAATTTATTTATTAATCGTATAATTCACAGCTATGAGTTTAGCTGCGGCCACTAGATCTTTAATACTTATGGGCAGGTGTGTCCCATCAGTAAAGCAGAATGCATCAAAAATTATTGTAAAAAAATTGGAACTAGACCAGAATCTTTTAATGGTGAGTTATTATTTGAAAAATATTATAATTACTATTAGTTCTATTGATTTAAATATATTTGTTCGAATTTTTAGTATTTCAATAAAGATGAAGTGTATTATGCTCATGATCCAGAACAACAGTGTAAAACAGGTGATGTGGTCCTGATACAGGAACTATCTGAAAAACTGACGACATACATTACTCATA
This sequence comes from Sipha maydis, assembly GCA_034509805.1. Lineage (NCBI taxonomy): Eukaryota > Metazoa > Arthropoda > Insecta > Hemiptera > Aphididae > Sipha > Sipha maydis. The sequence continues at coordinate 18,994 of JASXSY010002784.1, forward strand.
AAGTGCTCAAAGTAGTTTATCCTTTAGGCGATGTAACAGATCCTATTACTAACAAAAAAGTTGTTGGTCTCCGCTGCGGATCAGTTCGTTACAGGTTTGTCCTATTACTGATTATTAATTAGCATCTAAAAAGTTATTCAGTTTTGGTGCCGTTAATGTAATTCACATAAAATGTAAGTGGAGGTATCAAACTTCAATGATGTCTTGAAAGATGATTTAATCAAACTGCTACAGGCATAACCCGTCACTAGTCGTGCGGGGTAAATAATCTCCCAGTGTATAAATAAATCTCTGTTTTTCTATAGTTATCTATAATACGGATTTGTAACTATGATTAGCTTATCATAATCATATTATAATTCAATTATGACATTTACATCATATAAAACCATTTTAGTTTGTTCGGTAGACGCGTGTCCAGAAAAAAATATCTGTCTGGTGAATATTTACCCCGCGCGACTGAAGAGTAATTTCCTATTTTACATTTTTTCAATTTTATTTTCTCATAATCTCATAATAAAAAACATGGACGAAATTGAGAGACGACGGATTAAGTGTCTATTAGAAGAATGCACTGAAGAAAATGATTTATTAGGAGGCATTTCAAGTGATGATAATGATGACAATATACTAACATATGAACCTCAAGACCAAATATAAATAATAATAAAAAACTTAATGGTTTTTTTTTTTATAATTTTATAATTTTATTCACAAAACTATACATATACCATGTAAATTATATATAATTATTTGTTCACATTAGTTATAAGTATTATAAGTTTCCAAGTTCTAATTAAAAGTAATAATATAAACGTTTTTCATACCATGGAAAATTTTTACCCCGCACGACCAAATTCTTAAAAAAAATCACGCGACTAATGACGGATTAATTATTTACAGTTAAAACATAAAATGCATGTATTACTAATAATATATTAATTATAGATTTAACATATTATGGCTTTATATAAATAAACTATAACTTATCAAAATAAGTTATAAATATTTACTTTTAATACATTTTAAAACTTTCTTAAACTCTTTAGTTAACAATATTATTATTTATGATTGAATTACATAAGATTAAATATGTTTCATTATTCTAGGGATGATTTGGATGAAATTGATCATCTTTATGGTCCAACCAAAGAACGTTTTGATTACAAAAATGCTCCTCAAAGGGGTTGGCAAGAAGATAAAAAAGATTTTAGTCATAAAAATAGCTATATCAAGTATCATGAATCAGAAGAAGAACAACCATATTCAGTTCCAAGATAAAAGTTTTACTCAATTATCTTCTAATTTTTGTTGTGCATATGTAGGGAATGTAGTTAGTTAATAATAATAAAATAATTTAATTTAATCACAATATGGTATTTAATTCAACTAAAAATATGTTAAGTATGTACTTTTCTTTCCAAATACTAAATATTTTTTTAATAAAATTTATTGATTATGGTAATTAGTAAAATACTAGATATTAATCAAATAATTTCTGTAAATGTTATGATTATAGATCACTTAAATATAATTTTATTTTAAAATTAATTAATTGTTATATACCAAATCAGTATTTAATTAATTTTAAATATTTTTATAACTGTTCAAACTTATTTTTATCCATTTTTTCCTAAATATGATTAGAATCAGACCAAACTTTTTTTTAGAAATTAGGTTAGTTTTACAGTGATTACTGTGGCGACATTGCAAATAATTGAAGCAAGTTATGTGTTGTCATAAGTTATATTTCATAATATTTTTTTCGTATTACTTTCTATGTGTTCAAAGTATTACAAATAACGAGTACTTTTAATATTATTTTAAGCTAGTGAGTTTTTTTTATGCTCGCCAAGGAAAACTTATAAGAAATGTGGCAAAAACTTATGGTAGGCTAAAATAAACATTTATGTCATTAGATCAAGACAGTCAATTTGGTTTTTGTTCGGTTGAGTAATTATACTTGATTACATTTATAATTAAAATACATTTTTTTTTTTTGAATATCAACATAATACATGTATGTTTTGAAAATAAATATAATTCTACACAAATCCAAATAACTTTGGCCTACACGGATAACAAATTTACAATATCATAAAATCGATACTTATGTAATGTAGTAATATTATTTTGTAGGGGTCAGGCGAGGACATTGGCATTATATTTATATGAGTATAATTTTTGTTGTATTATTAATTCATATGATTTATTATTATTTATAAAGTAAAATTACTTTTTGTCTTATACGCACATTCTAAAATATAAATAATATTTGTTAGCTTCTGGCCCTTTTGGTAAGTACCTATACATGTCTATTTTTTGAATTAAGCCAAGGGATGGGCGAATGAACACTTCCTCTTTTCTTGGATTATATCATGTACTTGATATTTAAAAACAACATCATATTAATATTATAATATTATACAATGCAATACGCATTTCATTTGTAGAAAATAAACATAAATAACAAGAATATAATTTACAAAAAATATATTTTATCAAATATAATTTGTCTATAAGATACATATGGAAATGTAAATAATTATACTTAATAATAAAGAAAAAAATATCCTTACTCTAATATAATGTACTGTTTGGTTGTAAAACCATTCAGTCATTCAAACGCGTACATAACAGCAAACGTTAATACTTATCAGCACAAGATAGTGAGAGCATTATAAATATATTATCGTAAAAATACTTCACAGTAAAACTATGAAAAAGGAAAGTAAAGTATTCAAATTATAATCAAGTACCAAAATAAGTAGATTAGAATTTACGAATCTTAAATACTAATTATCACGATCGCAAACTGACGTAAGCTTTGAACTCTCCGGGTGAAGGCGTCACTCCGTCAACGCCTAGAGTGCTTGGCGGTACTTGTCCAGCGGGTACTGAGAAATCAAAGTTTTGTAACAAACAGGCGGAAAACAAAAATATATTTGACCTAGCAAGAGTTTGTCCCATGCAACGATGTTTTCCTATATTATAAAAGCATAAATATAAGTACATTTTATTACTAAATATTTGTCAATTAAATTTTGATGCTCAGATAGGTACTTTTTCTTTGCTTTCTAAACGCATGATTTATTATTTTAAACTAATTACCGTATCCGAATGGCAAGTATTCGTCCGGAACAACAAGTTTGCCGTCACAGCCTATGAATCTTTCTGGACAAAATCTGTCTGGATGATCCCAAACATCGTCATCGTTGAGCAAAGCAGCGAAATTTGCGATCACCATTGTATCCTAACAAATAATATCATTTTACATGCATTATTCCACACATTCTTTAACACGTCTGCAGTACCTTAGGAATATGATAACCCTGCAATGTTGTGTCTTTGAGTGCCCTGTGTGGTATGCTGAAAGTTCTTCCCATGAAAACTCTGACCGACTCCAATACGAGGGCTTCTAAATAGGGCATGCTGTAACAAAATTCAAAACAGAGTAGTCAAGCGCGTCCATTACAATTACACATGGATATGCATAAGTATATAGACACGACGGTCCACGTACTTGGGCCTGTCGTTTAACGTAGGCAGTCTGTCTCGACCGATAACTCTATCGATTTCTTCTTGAGCCTTCTTCTGGACTTCTGGATTCAGAAGGAGGTACAGAAAACCGAATCCCAACGATTTACTAGTAGTCTCGGATCCAGCCATGAACATGTCCATGCAGATCGCTAAAAGCTGTGATTCTGCGAGAACCATCAATACAACGCGATGATTTATTATAATAGGTATAGTAATTAATATTGCACAGGGAAAACTTATAATATTTACCCGAATAACTTTCTTTTTTATCTTGGGAATGGAGCATTTGTAAGTACACGTCCATCAGATCTCTGGGTTGGTTTAAAATAAACGTATCTTTATGATTGTCAAGTTCAGCTCTGAGAAACTTCCACACTTGTTGATGAATATTTACGAATGTTGTGTACCCAGACGCTTCGGGAGCAATGTACCGTAAAAACGGGAATTGACTGAACAGAGCACCTACCATGTCGATATTGGCGAACAGTTCAGTTAACAATGCTTGTAAGTCCTTTAGTTCTTTATCTTCCGCGTTGTATCTCTTACTAGCCATCATTGACCACAGCGTATTCAACACACCTACGCTGAAAGCGTCTCTCATCTCCATTATTTCTCCTTTACCATCTTTAGAATTCATGATTTTTTCCTTGAAATCCTCCACCAACTGAACTGCTTCTTCTTGTACAAGTTCGGCCATTGTTCTTTTACCAAATCCGAATTCTCGTAAATGGCGCAACACGAACCGTCGTTGTTCCACCCAGAATTCTTCGTCTGTCAGCAGAAGACCTGGTAAATAACGAAAGATGTTCCAATCAAATCGTTTTCAATTAACACCAGATAAATGCGGTTTATACCCCTCCGCGTGCCCCATGTTCTCGTCTCATAGAATGGTCCTTGTGGCCGACCATCAAACTCTTCTTTCGTCAACATTTCTTTGATCGCGTTGTAACCACAGCACACTACTTGTCTGTCTTTTCCTACTTTCAAACCAACTATTGGACCATACGATTCCGCCAGACAAATAGTAGCACGATACAAGTATCCGGTTTGTTTTCGAAGCGAACTAACGGTTAGAGCACTTCCCAAAATCGGTAACCACTTTGGACCTAAATGAAACATAGAATGTGATTTTCTAGAAAAATACTGTGTGTATTTATTATGTAAAATAACAACAAAAATACCGGGTGGATAATTTTTTGGTTTTCTCATGTCCATATACGACAAGAGTGCTACTACGACGCTGAACAGTACTACTACGAGTATCCACATCCTGCAAAAATGTTTGTATAATGGTTAAATTTGTTGATTATATAATCAATAGTTTATAATTAATTTTTCTAAAACCTAATCTGAATAGAATTAAAAGTATTATTTAGTAGGATTAAGAAAATTTTCAATCGTTTTGAATTTTTTATAATATTAATTGTTATGATACCTATTGTATAAGTTATAATGTAAGTAAATCGACCAAGTATAAATATCTGATCTATAATACATTGAAGATTTTTTTTATTTTTTTTTCTTATAATTATTCAAAATAGATTACATCATCCCGAATAGTTTTCACTTATTTTAGCAAAATATTTAATTTAATATTAATATACAAATATTTTACACGCTTAAAATTATTATGTGTGTGCATTAAAATTACCATTAAGATAATGGTAGGTAGAAAATAAAATATTTTATATTACGTACATTAAGAATTTATTAAAAAATAGTTATTTTAGTTTTTTTATTAATCATTTTTGAATATGCTACGAAAATACACTAATTTCAAGTTTAATAATTGTGTTAAGTGCGTATTATTAAATTATTAAACTAACGACGAGTTCACGTGTATAAAGTTTGACCATGAAAAAAGCATCTACGTAAGAGAAAACCGGTAGAATGCCTTACGACCTTAATATCATATTATGTACTTAGTGCACCTCTACATAATGATATAAACATTAGTGAATAACTTTGTTACGTATGTCAATTACATAAGCGAACTCGTGTAGTGGAATTTTCATTGCCTGCTACTTTCGCCCATCGGAAACAAACGGGTAACCGGTCATTCACTTTCCTTTTCCGATTCTTTCCTACAGTCCTATAATATATAAAACCGGTCTGGTCCGAATAAATATTGTGTAATACATATTACATCGCATATCCTTTTTAAATAATCTACTTAGACTTCCTGATTTAATTTTGATTATGAACAAAAAATTGTGCATTTTTGTCACATAAATAATATTATAGTATCTTTTGTAATTTATACTGCGTTAATCGTGTGTATTTGTCTCATAAATAACATCATACAATAATAATAATTCTATAATTTATATTATTGAACGTTATAAACATGACCATAAAAAATTCAGTTATAGAAATAACAAAAAATTTAAGTTTTTTTATTATCTTTAAACACTCGATTAAACAATAAGAAAAACATCCAAGGATGTGTTATATGATATTTAATTATCAAACTACACAATAGATTATTAATATGTCGAACGTCGCTATCTCGAATTTTTCATTATCTCGAACTACTTTGGATTCCCTTGGAAATTACTATTACACTTAATTGTGTAAAATTGTGTTTTGTTCTCGATAACTCGATAAAAAATTAATATTTTTTCGTTATCTCGATTTCACAAATAAAATTTTTATTACGGTTAAAACAGGAATTGTGCAGTACATTAGTGCAGTACATTAGTGCAGTACATTAGTGCATACATTGTGCAGTATAGCGATTGTAATTTTGAATCAACTTATGATTAAACATGCTTTAAAAACACTAAGGAATTTTGTTGAGACAACTACAGGTATGGAATATAAGGCTTTTTCTGCATTACCTATCTAATTTGGAAGACGTCATGACAGAAAGAAGTAATATCAAGCAAACTTTAATGACGGATTATTTTTATAAAAAGTAATTTATTCAGTCATTTCAGTATTTAAAGTATTCAAATTATGTATTTTAGGCATTCATATTATTTATTATTCATATATATTATACAACATACATTTATATTATTTTTTTTATTTTTTAATAAAATTCGATATCTCGAAGTTTTCGATAGTTCGAAGTTATTTCTATTTCCCTTGAGATTCGACATAACGAGAATCTACTGTATTATAGACATACACAAAGTTTCTTGTAATTCGATCTGTATATAATAATTTATAATTCATTATCCATATTTTTAAATACGGTATAGTATTTTTTAGTTATTTTTTCTTAAAATGTGTTTGCAATCAATTGGTTTAAAATTAATACTTCTGAGTTGTACTCAAATAAAAATATATTTAATTTTAGGCATAACATTTTATTTATGATTTAACTATATAATACTATTTTAGAACGAATATAAAGTTATTGACAACAAGTAATTAGTTAGGATTAATAATTAATAAAAAAATTTAAATTTTCTATTAAATTGTCTTATTGTTGAGAACATTTTTAATCTTCAATTTATGATTATAGGAACTGCATAATTTTCAAATTTCTTTGCAGAGTTAAAAAAAAAAAACCAGAAACTTACAAAAATACTACATCTTATAGAACTAAAACAAATAGTTATCGTTGTTAACATATTTCTTATGAATAATTAAGTTTAAAATGCAAACATTTTTAAATAATTTAATTTTCAACTTATAAATTATTTTAATATTTGAAATATTCATTAATTAGTAATTTTTATATTAAGGGTCGAATTTTAGTTATAATATAAGAGGGACTATTACTTTTAGAGAGATCCTTTCATCCAAAAAATTGTATTATTTTATTCAGATTTTTGTGTTATTTGTAGTAAATATTAATTAAAACAAGTAAAATTGATTTAAATACTGTAATATAGTTACAATTAATTGATAAAACAGTATTTCATATTTGTTAGACAACAGCTATAATAAACTCGTGGCCCCTTACTATTTTCGACCTGGACTATAGCCCCCCTACACTTCCTTGATCCAATCTGGATAATTTTCTTATAGACCATATTTAAATTACAATAAATAACTATTTTATTTTATAAGGGTTATACGAGTGACATATGGGTTTATTTTTTTGCAAATACGCTTTTTTATTTCTAAACTTTAGGGAATTATATCCAATAACATTCTTTTTACAAACAGAAAAATAAATATTATTATAATTGTTTAACATAATTTTTATTAAAATTATTATTTTTAATGAGAATCCTTAATAATATTAGAAATCCCATCAAAATATAATATAAAATGTTAGTATTATATTTGTATTCAAACCGATCGTTTGTAATTTTGAATTCAATTACTTTACTGTAAATTATTTCTATTAAATATTTAGTTTTTCCTAATGTGTTTATTTACAAATTGATATTATTTGATAGTTTATATATAAATAACTAATCATAGTATCCTAAATACTCAATTACACATACTTCATTTCAATATTAATTTCATTGCAATTTTAAATATAGCTCATTATTCATTTGTATCTCATAATTTTATTGAAATCATTAAACTGTAATGTACCAAAAAATATTTAAATTATTGATAATATTTTTAAAAATATTATACATTTATTTCAGACTGAGAATATACAAATAAATTTTAAGATGATATTTAAATATTAATATGTATTTTTAATAGTTCACTTGAAGAGTATACTTCTATTATTATTTATAAAAACTACTGAGTTTTAACAACCCTTAAACTAATAGTAAAAAAATAAGAAATAAATTAAAAGAAAATCATTCACAATTCACACCAAAAATATACTTAATGATAAAATAACATTTTAATCTACTTATAGTATAAACATTTAAAGTAATAAGAAAATTACCTGCTACTTGGAGTTCACTTGTTCCTGAAGAGCTGTACAAGAGATTTCACTTTCACTCACTTCCGACACACTGATTTTATAGTCGATCCCAATGCAGTGGTACTGCGATACCACATATTATATGTGGTTTTGGGAATGGCAACATGTAAGACATGCATGCCATCACGTTAACCATTGCTGACGGGAGGAATATAATTTTTTTAAAATACCTTTATGTAATACAATGCAAATATTCGTTATAGATTGTAAGTGGAATGAACATGATTTTTATTTTAAAATCATCGTGTATTATTTTGCATTTCATTTTGAATTCTGAATGAAACGTGGAATATATTAATTTTATCAAAATGTGTATTTTTAAACATTTTTATTGTGTCTTTATATACAATTTCAACCAGAAGAATTGTTCTGATCATCAAAGTTTTAAAATATTTCTAATTCTTAAGGAAATATTATCTATTTTATATTTAGGAAGGTAATTACGAAAGCTGACGAAAAATTATAAAATAAAAAACGAGTAAAATTTACAATTTATTCGGTATTCGACAAAATTAAATTTTTGTTTTTGTCGAAATTAAAAAATAGTAATAGTAGAGACTTGAAATTGTCATTAACGCTTGTATCGTTGTACTTATATTCGTTGTAGATTCCAATATTTTTCAAAAATGTTTATAAATAACTGAAACTTCTTTTTTACTACTTTATTTTTGATAATGTTGATAAAATAGTTTTGATTTGAAAAAAGTGTTGAATACAAAGTTCCTCGAATGTATCTATTACTGATCAATAAAAAATATTAAAGTTAATTAAGAAAAAAAATGTAAATATTAAATGTTGATCAATTGATAAAAATCACATACAATTGTATAGTAAATGAATGTATGGTGTTCATAGCACACAAGTTTATCTATTAAAAATTAAACCTAGACCATAGAATCCATCTTATCAAACAAAATTTTAAAAAGATTCTAGAAAATTTCTATTACTGTATCAAACAGTCATAGTCACATACAATCTTAAGAGTATGTTAAAAAAAGAACCCGATGGGCCTCGCTCTGCTGTACAGTTGGGGGTGGAGTGCACCTCGTTTATAGGAAAGGTCATCATTACAATGGATTTTTTAAATTTGAATGCAATGATAGATATCATTGTATACGAATAACGATTCTGAACGGAGTTAATATGTTTGTTTATGATATAATACATTGTTATTTATAAATATTGTAAAAAGTATATTTTATTTTGAAACGATAAATATATTTTTCAATTAGGATGGGTTGGCAGTTGCATACAGCGACATAGTTAAATTATTTAAAAATAATGCATGTAGTTATTATAATAATACCTTATATTAACATATAGCATAAATTTTAATATTTATATATTTGATATCGTATAATGTATGTTGGTCATTACACATGTTGACGACGTTGACACTTGATTGCGACTTTTAAAATTAACAATGGATTTATGTAATTGATAAATTAAATAATTTCAACATCTCCAAAATTTTTTAGTTACGATAAGTTTAGCTTATTATAAACCTTGTATTAAATTTTCAAGAGTTTTCGGTCTGCCAATTAAATTTGATAGATTTTTAAAAAAAAAATTTTACAAAAATCGAAAATTTAAATTGTCTATAAATAAGTCAAAATACTTTGTAAACTTAACCATGTATAGAAAACGTCAATATAAAGATTTGGTGAAAATTTCAAGTTGTTGCGGTTTTTCGTTTTTGAGTTAGAGCATTTAAAAAAAAAACCGATATAATTTGTCAGTCTAGAATATTATACATTATATTATATTTTACATGTAATTTTATGTCAATATTCGCTGTTCAAACGATTATAAAAAAAATTGTGCCTATGGATTTTAACAATTTTTGAATGACAATAAGAACTACTTCTGTGGAATCTTCTATTACATTTTCAAGTATTTAAAAAGGTGTCGTCAGACATATAATAAAAAAAATAAAATAAAAAAAACACACATCATTGTAAGACCAATAGATTCCTCACTCCGTTCAGAATCTAAAAAAAAAAATAAAAAAAAAAAAAATAAAAAAAAAAACACACATCATTGTAAAACCAATAGATTCCATCACTCCGTTCAGAATCTAAAAGGTACATATGTGAATATTTATTGCCAATACTTAACTCCTTAAATATAACTTGCGCGTTACTTGCTCCTTAAAAAATAAATACTATAATTGTGTATCGATAAATCTGATTGTAAGTCATAAACACTGACGCCGAACCTTATATTAAATTATATTTAGTTAGGGCGATAAACGAACGCACAATGTCAAACCAGGGGCAGCGAATATTTTTATCGGCCTTTTTTTTCATACAAACAGCTATTGACTATTCAATTTACATTTTTAAATGTTTGCTCAAAAGACAAAATTTAACGTTTGACCTTTGTTAACATGAATGTTCATAATGTACATAGTATACTTTAAGACTCTGCAGTCACTGTATTTTTCTGTAACCTATAACCTATTTTTTCCCCAATAATTATCTACACTATTTGTATGATAAATCTTTTTCTAAATGTTTCTACTCTATTTAAAATTAAAGCAGTTGATACATAACTGATATCTTCATCGGTTGACACTTCATAATTTTTGAAACTAAATTATTTACTAGAAAATAATATGAGCTATATCACAATATGAATCAAATTCAACTGACTTTGTGGATTAAGACAAAATATTCATTAATGTAAATTTTTAACATAAATATATTCGATTTCATAACATACTGAATTTACTTTTTAGCAGTTCGTTCAACTCGACTAAGAATGTGTCACTTGGTAAATGTTAAATCAGTGTAATACTGACTTATTGGTTATTATTAGCTATTATTAGTTTGCCATTAATCGATCAACAGATATTTTAGTCCGACGTATATCTAATTTTAATCAATATAGTAAGTCGATCAACAAAACGTGTGGAAGTAGTGTAATACTGTCAATTGTTCTTGTTTGTCATCAGTCAATCGACAAATATTCCCGTATTATATTTGCTTACATTTTGCCTGAAAAAACCAGTATAATATCATCTTTTACCGGCTAAATGTACCGACAATTTGTATTAATCTTAAAAAAGATGTAAGCAGATAAATTAAATATAACAGCAGTAATTATCAAACGCACGCATGGTTATTATAGCCATATGTCGAAATATGGTCGAGTTTTGTAGTTCTGTGACTAATTATCTTTACAACAATTTTGATATACTTTAAAAAAATATTTTTGAGATAACAAAAACTAGTAATATGATGACTAGTGGTGATAATTGATATATTATCTTCCATTTTATATTGACACAATTGTTGTTTTTAATTGCTGTCATTAGACAAAATGTATTTAAAGCATTGCTATGTAAAAATAATTATTAGTAGGTATTGTTTCATTGTTAATTACACTAGGTACGCAACATATGGATGAAAAAATTACAACTTTCGGCTGTTATAAATTTAAGACGTCACTATTAAACACCATCAAAACATTGCAAAATAGTGCTATTCGGAAACATTCGAATGCCGTGGTTATTAGTCTAAAGTGATACTGTTGTATAAAATTATAAAATGGCAAGACTATTTTTTTCTTGTCTACTTTTTATTACATTGTGCGTATTGATTCAATCGTAAGTGCTTAAAAGTTGGTTTTTAATGATAAATATATAGATAATAAGTTTAACATAAAAATATGACATTTAGATCTAAGGCCGAAAACCATAACAACTTAAGTAGTGTTGAACATTATAACGTACCTGGTCAATCACCGATAACTGAAGATAATGATGAGGAATCCGAGTCGCTGGAAATAAAATCTTCATCTTCATTACTATCAAAATTATCTCCAACTAGTAATGATGTTTAATAATAAACGCATAATGTGTAATATGTATTTTAAATAGATTATGTTGTTTTTAGAGTCGTTTCAATCGAATGGTACACCAGAAAATGTAGAACGTATAGTTCCTGCCGAACGTAATCAAAATAACGTTTCTACAAAAAAGTCTAACTTAGGAGGGCTACCAAAAAGTAGAAACTCTAGAAATTCAAATGATAACAACGTTATAAGTCTGCTTCAACCGGGTGCAAGTTATTTGACCGCCTATCCAAATTTTCAACAAAATAACGTTCCTACTATGCCAAATTACGGAGCCAACCCTTTCGGTAGTCTTTTTAGTGGTCCTTTCAGTACACCTTTCAGTAGTCCGTTTGCCATGAGAGGTTTGATGACAAACCCATTAAGCAATGGAGGTTTTGGAGGTATGGGTGGTGGTAAAATGTTAGTACTCAGAAAATGTTGCGACAATTTTAATAATTGCCGTATGCTAAAAGAAGACGAAGTTTGTGGTCCCAAAATACAATCGTCGCCACCATCACTTTCGTCTTCACTGAGACCATCACCATTTAGTAATTCACATTTAATGACCTGATGCTTGGCATAAAATATATCTACTACATTTTTATTTTCATTCCAGGAGTTCTCGATTCCTACGATTCATCGGGAAATGTAGATCACGAACGTGACGAAAATATCTTTCCAGAAAGTTTAAACCGCGAGGACAATAGTAATGATATTGGTCTAGAAAACAGAAACTCTAAACCACAAAATATGCAGTTAAGCAATTTTCCTTTTAATTTTTTCAAAAAGCAAATGGTTAATGGTGGATCACAAAATACCAATTTGTTATCAATTAGAAGATGTTGTGTAAATGGTCAATGCCTTATTTTACTTCCAGATGAACAGTGTGGTGACGCAAAGTTCATGGTAAGTGTTATCTACGTAGAATACACGAATTATTCAAAATATAATTTTAAATTTTTTTGCGTGCCAATATCAATAATAATTACAGTATTATTATTATTTAGTATTAAATATATTATCGTAATATTTTGTGTGGTTCGATGCAATCGATCACAATTTTAATATGGGATAGTAGGTGATATAAATCACAATTTATACATTCCCTATTATATGTGTTTAAATTACATTTTACCAATTTAGATGGATTTAAAGTTAAGGGCTAATAAGACGAAAAAGATAAACACTGTTATGATTTAGAATTAAATACTGAAATATGCAAATACTCTTAAATTATAACATTTCAGGAAAAACTGAAAAGTAAACTACAATCAGATGGTCAATCCGAAGACGATGGAATGTCTAATTTTAAAAATATGATGAATGGAAATTTAAAGCAATTAGAAAAAATGCCTTTCAGAATTGTTAGTGATTCGGACGATGTCGACGACGACGACAACATCGAAATCCCTCAATCAGGAAAACAAAATAAAGCACCATCCAGACCTAAAAAACAATTCGAAAACGGTCAATCCAATATCCCGGCTAACAGAATGGATTCTTACGATGACATGATGAAACAGTTCATGCAGTCCAATCCAACAATATATTCAAAAAATGACCAATCTAAGGGTAATGGAATTAATCCATATGCAAATAAACAAAATAAATCGAGAAAGCACCCATACGTAGAATGTAAGGATTTCACAAAAGATAAGCTTCAACAGATCCGAAAACAAGTCCTTGACAAAACCAATGCTTACAGAAGAAAGCATGGTGTTACACCATTAAAGATGGACGAGAATGTAAGTAAACAATAATATTTAACTAGTTTATTTTCTCTATATTAATAATAATCGTACTGAATTACTCAATGAGTACGTGCAAAGACTTACAAACATTTTAAATTTGTTATGATTTTGAGTGTTACAAATACTAGTGATAAAATACAACGGTTAAGGCTGAAAAGAAAGTTTGAGAGATTTATAAAGTTGAAAAGTAATAATAATAGTGGCTATTCAATATGTTAACTAAAAAATACGAACTACTGTTATGATTATATACGAATACGAATAATATTATGATTAATCGTTTTTTCATTAGATAAATATACGTAATGCATATATTATTATTTATTTATACTGCATTAGGTGTTATTGTTGTATTAACAATCTATTCCAACTGTAATAATTCACTAAATGTTATTGTTATTCTAAATAATGATGTAATTGTGCAGTTGAATAATTATGCTCAAGAATGGGCCAATACATTGAAAGGCCAAGGAATTCAGCATAGAACCGATAATCTTTATGGAGAAAATATCTACAAATCTTCGGACGGTGATAACATTGGTCAACAAGCTGTCAATGCGTGGTACAATGAATTAGCCCTGTACAATTTAAACGATGGTGAAGAGGAATTGTACGGTCACGATGCAATTCGTAAGTAAATTATTTCAAATATTTTACACAGTTAAATAAAAATATGATTCCATAAATTTCATAAATTTCAGAAATTAATAATTGATTAAATGGAATGTATAAATATTTCAAACGTGCAGTTGATTTACATTTATTTATCTACCGTAATTATGTTTCGTATAGAACTCGGAGTTATTTGAAGATTTGTTTTTCCTTCTGTCTACTTGAGTACTTAAAAAACTATACAAATCTTGTGTTATTTTTGATCTTAAAGCTTTGCAACCTTTTAATATAGAATTTGCAGAGTGTTAACGATATAAATCAGGAACAGGAATCTTGATATTTTTACAATTCTGTTTCCTAGAAAGAAAGAAATATTGGTTCCGGTTTCGATGCCGGTTCTTAAAAAACTAAAATTTCCGTTTCGATTTCTTTTCGGTTTAAAAAATTTAATTAAATTAAATTTAAGTTTCGGTTTTTTTTATATCCTTAAAAAAATATAATAAAATATTAGTAGCATTAATTAACGTCAAATATGACGATCAATACCAATTTTCAACTAAATATCCTATTACTTAAATTATAATATATACATAACTAATTAAATATAACTTTATTTTTTTATTTAATATTGTAGTATATTAATCCTACTGAATATTTTTTCTTTGAATCTCATATATTTTCTTCAATTATTTATATTTTTGTACTTTTGCAGTCAATTGTAGCCGTTCATAATACATTTTTGCACAATTTAGAATAATTTTTGCTATTACGAAATTAAAGAAAATTAATTTATGTCGGTAGCAATTAATAATTAATTATGCGTAGTTTCGTCAATGCAGTCAACTGCAGTAGTGATTGTTGCGTTCGTTGCATGTAGTGATATTCATACTTATTTATGGAAACTGTTTTATATAATATTATAGTAATCCATTTATATATATGTATACAGTGTGATCATGATAAGTGGAAACACTCAATAACTATGTATAAGCTTCATATATTTTAATTCTGATTTTTTGGATAACTAATAAACATACTTATACACATTTTCAAGTAATTAAACTATTTTTGTGATAGTTATATTAGCGCATGCACACAATAACTTTTTTTTTTAAATGGCATGACCTATTTTTGACCACAAATTATTTTTCTTTATATTTTTTAATGAATTTTGGTGATTGAATTTCTTTTCTAAGTTAATAAATGGCCGAGTTATAGCAATTTGAATTTATGTTATTTGCACGGGTATAACAGATTACAAAATACGTAGTTAATAATAATGAATACGTAAAATTAAAAATAACTAACCCAATTTTTGAAAGACCTGTTTACCTATTGTGCTTATCTTTATTAAACTTATCTCAGTAATTGTATTGTAGTTATACCTAATGTATAAATAATATCATACGGGAATAGGTATCAGTTACAATTCAAAAATTGTCCTCAGTCGATATTATTCTGCAGTCAGCACCAGTAACTAATAAGAAATAAAAAATCGATATTTTATAATTTTAAACCAGATTTAATAACTATGTATTAGTTATTATGGACAATTTAGAAAAAGTTGACATGCTTTTTACGTATTTGATATGCAAAAAAATACACGTCTTACCAAAGAAACTTATGCTCTTCATTATCCGAGTAACTATGATTGAATAATAAATTTAATTTTCTCTGCTTAATTTCTTATCAAATAAATGTTCTTTTATTTCTTTTTAATTTTTATGAATAAAAAGAAATCAATGATTGTATTTTTATTTTTACGTATTTATTATTATTAACTACGTAATATATAATCTGTCATACCCGTTCAAATAACATAAATTCAAATTGCTATAACTCGACTATTTTTCAACTTAGAAAAGAAATTTAACCCCCAAAATTCATAAAAAAATACAAAGAAAAATAATTTGTGGTTGAAAATAGGTGTCATTTAAAAAAATAGGTTATTGTGCGCATGCGCGAAATTAATTGTCACAAAAATAGTCTAATTCCTTGAAAATGTGTATAAATATGTTTATTAGTTAGCCAAAAAATCAGAATTAAAATATATGAAGTCTTTACATAGTTATTGAGTGTTTCCGCTTATCGTGATCACACTGTATATATGTATATATATATAAATATTTGTTGAAAAATAAATATATTCAATACATTTTAAAGCATATAATTGCAAATTTTCACATTTTTAAATGCATATTTTAATGAATTTTTGATCATTTATATCCGAGCTATACTAATAATCCTATTGTTTTTATAAAATTACAGACCACATGACACAACTGCTTTGGAAAACATCACAGAAATTGGGTGTTGGTGTGGCAAAAGATAACAGTGGTTACATTGTTGTAGCAAACTACAATCCCCCGGGAAATGTTAAACCGTATTTCATAGATAATTTGCCTACATTTACCGAATCGCAAATAAATTCCGCGAAAAAAGCAGTGAAAAGGGCAAATAATAGAAAAGTCAAATGGGTACATTCGTAACCTCCTTACCGTAATTAAAGTTACCTACATAAATATATTCCAGGCGCGTTTATATGGCCTAAACTGCATTGAACACTCTTCGGATTTAGATAGAAATACATAAACGTCTTAGAGTATTATCAAATACTTGTACTAATACATATTATTATTATCAAATACTTGTAGTTCTGTGTACTTTTCATAACGGTTGTATTTTTTATACTCCAATAATCCTTTATTTTATTAAAAAAAAAGGCAAAAAAATTATTGCTTAGTACCAAGAAGTAAGAATTGATAAAAATAAAATAGTTGTAATTTATGCATTTTCTAAACAATCGATGAAATAATTGACATCTATTAAAATAATACAACAATAATAAGCTAATCGTTTAATATTTATTTGTCAACTACAATATAAATTTTCAAACTTTTACGTTCAAGGAACCCTTAAGATACTAAAAGAAATTCACGGAACACCCAAAACCAAAGATAATCAATTCATGCGGTTATTTTCAGATGGCATACGAGTATATCCAAATCACATTATATAATATACAGTGGCGACTCCCAAGGTTCACATAAGGTGGTGCGCAATTCATTTGTAAGATATCTATGTAGACGGATAAAAAATTATTAGTTTTATTTTAGGTATAGGTAAATTTTATTTTATTAAGCTCTATCAGCACCACTTCGTTGTGGTAAAAATAAAATAAATTAGAACAAAATAATTTATTATGAATGAAACATAATCACATCATTTTTATTTTCGCTATCGACGTGATATCAATTGTAAAAATAAATCCGGAACACACAGAGAAGGAACTAATAGTTTTTATGCCAGAAGAAAATTTTAAAATTATATCCTGTCATAGACCAGGAATCAAATATCCTTCCCTACAATTTTTCACTAATAATTAGCATACCGTTATACTTATTGAGTTTTAAATAGAGGCCTTTAAGAAATAATACCATCTTAGAAAATAAAAATATATTACGAATTAATTTGGTCGACCCCAAAAATATTTTAATATCAGTATTATATATAAAAATGGGTCTAATGAAACAATTTGTAAAAGCATTAAATAAAAATGGAAATTGTTTTCAATATTTATATGAAACTTTTCCACAACTTTCCAAACTAAGCTCAAAGAGGGTATTTTTACAAGCCCACAAATAAGAACATTATATAAGGACAATTAATTTTTCAAATCGATGACTACAATTGAGAATAATGCTTGGATTTCTTTTATGAAAGTAATTAATAATTAAACACTAAGTGTGAAGATTACGAAAATATAGTAAATTCTGTTAGAAAACTATCATACCTTGGGCCGTAACACTGGTCAGTAATGTCATTTGGGGTTAGCAAGGTGGGCATTTGCCTCTATATGATTTTAAAAGCAGTCCGATGAGCTCCAATTAGGGTGAATACATCAAGAGGTAGATATGCAATTTCTTATACCCGTTTACAGACTGCGTATAGTAATAAATATAGTCTATGATATTGATACACCATAATGTATTTAATTAAAGCCCTACAAATGCCTAAAAAACAGAAAGGACTCAAAATATGCATTTATATGCAAAATAAAATTTCAAAACTAGCTTTATGAAAGTATAAAACGTATTTTTGTAGTACTCAGCTATTTTTGTGACTGTGCAAAACAAAAATGCAAATGCTTCAAGTCCTCTGCCCTAGTGAACCAATGTATATAGGTATAATATTCTCGATTAAATTGTTCATGATTTAACATGTCTTTTTAGTTTCTAGCATGCATAACTAATTATTTTGTCACCCACCATATCAAACAGCCATCATGTAATGTAACTTTTCAGTGTATTTAAAAAAAAAATTTAACTAAATAGAAAATTAATCTGTGTTACAGTTTTTGAAGATAAACCACAAGAAAAAATATAAAATAATATACTCGTTTAAGATTTTTGATTAAAAAGAAATATTACTAATGAAAGCACAAGAGAAATGACAAAGACTAAATAGAGTTTAAAAAATGAACAAATGTTCAGAAAGTGACTTACAGTAAATTAAATTACATTATTAACTTAAATAGTTAAATTAAAACCATACGTTTGACCAAAAAAATAAAAATAAATAAATAATTTATATTTTATTGTTATTTTTATTTATATTAAATATTTAGGATTTATAAATTAATAAATTAAGTTTATATTACTACTTGATTAAAAAACAACAAGTTATTTCTCTCTAAATTAAACTAATTCAGCATTTTATTCTTGAATGTCTAGTTCTATTGGATAATATTTGATATATTATATAATTAATATAATTCATATTAATTGTATATTATGTATTATAAGAGTTATGGTAAATTTTTCACACGGTTATGTTAACATTATTACAAGTTTAAAAATAATTAATTTAGATGCTATTCAATAAATAACACTATTCAATATATTCAACTTAAGAATTTTGATAAGTATATTACGCTTAGAAAATTATTCATTATAGCTATAATAAAAATCTATATAATAATATTCCATTCAAATTAATTGTAATATAGCCATATTATTCAACCACATATTCCATTTTATGCTACTTTAATGTGTATCCACATATAGGATACTTACAGGATGTATAAAATAGTTGAATATAAATAAATTCAACAGTTTAAATTAAATCAAATTTAATTAACAGTTTTTGTATTTAAATCATCAGTGTTTTCATTCCATCGCGTCATCATCTGTGGCGGATTTCTTGTTTCATATTTGTATGATTGATGTTAATTTTTTTTTTTTTTTAGTCCAATCGTTCAGGTAATTGCCTGGGAAGTGTCCCTTAGTTTAGGGCCCAGATGAATCAAAAGAATTCGAAGTATCTGGATCTTCTACTAAGATGTATGGAAATTTCTCCGGAATCTTCATGTAACCTACACTCTTGAATAAACTCAATGATAGATTGTTTTTTATATTGATGAGAGCATGGGGAGTGATGCCAGATTGTCCCATTTCCTTGGTGACCGCCATAACAATCAGTTTACCAAGTCCACGTCCTCTGTAATTTGGTTCAACAATAAGTGTGCTTAAACCTCCGTAACTGCCGCACATTGCCCACGCCAATAGTTGGCGGTTATCACGGCTGAATACACCAAAACCAATGTTCAATCTCACGGTATCCCAAATGTCTGACTTCGGGTAGACGTCACTATGAGCCCACAACGAATATATTTGTTCAATGTTTTCGACGGCTAATTGATCAATATATACATCAGATGGAACTCTAAAAATAACAATAAAATTGTAAAATATTATACAGGGGTACAAACAAAAACGTTTACGTCCCCAAAAAAATTATTTATTTATTTATTATTTACTTCTACATACCCTCTCCCCCCGAAAATGTACGATTCCCCCAAGATAGATCTGAAATAAACACTGTATAATACTAAATAGTAAAATCGTTACCTACATTTATAAAGTCATAACTGACATTATATTTTGAGGTTTAACTATATATTATAGTTAATATAGGTGAAAGAATTATAGATTTTATAACTGTAGTCTATACATTTCAGATGAATCAATTACATACTTAAAATTTAAGTACACCGGTTCTCGAGTAATTTAATGGATATTAATACATCAAAGAGACGGGTATACGGGATCGTTATCATGGTCAAAACCGCGAGCTCTAAGAATAACATTGTTACATTAACAACGCAACAATTAATTTACTTAATATTTAAGTTACAATTCATTACATTTGTTTATGTTATTGTTGCCTTTTATTATTTAGTTGTAATATTACTACTTTGTTATTGTAATGATAATGCAGTTAAATTTTAATGCACGAAATTTCAAATTAACTATTCTTATTAATTAAACAGGTAATACATTTACTAAATATCCAAAATAAATAAAAAAAAATTACGGGCCAAAAAAATAAAACCTCAAGCCAAATAATAGTCCAATTATTATGGATTATAAATATACAACATTCTTTTAAAACTATTCCTAGTGTCTAGTAACTATATATGTATAAAATAGTCATTAAATGGAATATAACTCCTGAAAGGAAGTATCATAATGTCGCATAGTTTAAAATAATATAATTAAATTGCGTAAAATATCTCACTCGTAGTCTAATCTGGCTGCTATATCGGCCGGCATCCACTTAAGCACAGCATCCGAATACAATTTACCCTTCAAACCCTTTTCTTCGATCGTCGTGCAAACAATGTTCTTTATCGTGGATGGGATAGCTTGAAATAGCGGTTTATTTTCCCACTTTATGTGATGAGTGCTTATTAAGATCCTCTGGAATTGTTCTTCATTTCCCGGGGAAGTGTACGTAACAATAACTTCCGGATAATCTTTTTCCTGAAATTAATATTACTGTGCAATTCGTATAATGAATCTTCCGGCGTCATGGGTGAAGAAAAATTGCCTAGAATTAAAAAAGATTCTTAAAAAATACAATGCCAACAATAATCGGATACCCCGATAATAGAATCTAATCAAATCTAAATATTGGATTATTATCGTATATAAAAACCAATCGTTTTTCATTCAAATTTAAAATATTAATATATACATCTATATATGTATACATGCCTTTTCTTTGTTACCTGTTTGAAAATGAAATGGCTACTTTGTGAACACTTTGCAAATATATAATTAAATAACTTTTTTCATAATAATTACTTACAGGTCGTGTTAGAAAACCAATGAATGTTCCATTTTCAATATCATCAGGGAGATAAAATAATCTATAATAAGATAACGCTGTACATTGGCCATGTCTCCACGCAATGGCATTTTTTATAAAATGGTATACCTAGAACAAAAAAAAAAAAAGAACTAATAACTATTTGTTTTAAAGCTCTATAACAGAGGTGCATAACTTGCAGGTCATCAAATTTTATTAGAAGGTGGCAAATAATTTAACACCAAATGAAAAAAATTATATACTTGTATACTTAAATTAATTTGAGTGTCGTGAATCAAAAAGATTGCGCTCCGCTGCTCTATACGATATGTAATTTATAACTACAGTGAAACCTCTATATAGTGGACAGCCACGGGGAATTAAAAATTGTCCACTATAGAGAGTTGTCCACTATTGAGAAAACCTATTACGCATACATTTATATGCGCATACATTTTTGCCGGGGAATTTAGAAGTGTCCACTATTGGGAAGGGTCCACTATTGAGAGGTGTCCATTAATAGAGGTTTCACTGTATATTTATTGTTGTATTGTTTATATCAATTAGACTTAGATCATATTAATTGGTTCCAGATTCAAAATATGCAAGTATTCATATATTTACTTGGTGCATATTGTAGAAGAGACCTCGAGCGAGGTCGTTTAAAATTCGTACATTATTCCAAGCTTCTTTTAAGTTTACTTACATCAACTAGTATTACACAGCAGGGATAGGCAACTTTAAACTACAAGAGTATTAATTTTTAGTTATAGAGTTTTAAAACAAAAACAATAATCAGAGTTTTACAGTATGTATCAGAATTCTTATGTAGTAAAATGAAATTTACTATTTCATACAGATAAATTATTAAAATGTTTAGTAAATCAATATTTTTTGAATTTTTTGAATTTAGTTAACCATGCAATATATGAAACTTAATACTATGGGTATATCATAATATCAAACCTAATAATAACAATTATAGGTTAGTAAGTATTATAAGCAGGGCTCGGGACTTATAGCATTTGCTTATTTTAATTGTTTGACATAAAATATAGCAGAGAGTTATGGATGAATATGTCATGTTACTCGTATAACACCTTCAATTATGAAATGTTGAGAATGATTTTTTTGGATTTTTTAAAAAAAAATGCTTATTTTCAGTTTTTCTGATTATTTTTGCTTTTTTTGCATTTTTTTTTTAAAAAATATTTATAAATATCTTTACATTTTATTTTTCACAAAATTCCTTGAAAAATCCATAAAAAATAATGCAAAATGACTCGAAAGTCAAAGTTAAACTTTTTTATAATATAAAGATTTTTTTTTTGATTTTTTAATTAAAAAATTATAGTAAGGGCTACATTTTTTTGTTTTAATATTTTTCGTAATCTTTAATTTTATATTCAAAACAGTTTCAAAATATGTATAATAATTTATTGTGTTCATGTAAAAATAAATTTAGAAATCTTTGCTTATTTTTCCTATTTTAGATCATTTTTTTTTTTTTTAATTAAATATTTTTGTATAAATTTAAGTTTTTTAAATGCTTATTTAATTATGTTTTTAAGTACTGTTTAAAGCGCTTATTTTAATAATTTTAAGTGCTATAAGTCCCGAGCCCTAGTTATAAATATCTTATAACCTATAAGTATAAAGTATATTTAGGTATATAAGTATATATATATATAGGTACTTAGGTATAAAGTATGTCTATAAGCATAAATTAGTTTAATAGCAGATAAGAATTTATTTTAACTTTCTACTAATTATGTGTAGGCGCAAATAGAGCTTAATTTTGGGGGTGACTGTAAATATCGTAATTACACAGATCCACAGAAGCTACGCCACCACCATTTACTAATTTATATACAGATAGAATTTGTCACTACCCACTACTATAGGTTCAGTCCAAATTTTAGCAAGAAAATTGAAATAAAAAGATAAAAAGCGCTATTTTATGAACCAAATTTTAATAATGTATACTCCTAAGTAAAAGCCCTAATTACACTATATAACAAGAATAGTTAAACTTAATAATTATTTGTTGTATTGAGATTATCAACATAGTTAATTATAAATAATTAGATTTTATCTCAATCTCAAACACAAAATTCTGAAATTCATTAATTTTAATTTGAGAGGGCAATGAAAATATTTAGAGGGCTTAGCCCCCTCCAAATTTTGTCTATGAAACTATATTAATAAACTATAATTAATACAGAATTATAAATAACAACCCAACATTTTCACATAATATTATAAATACCTAACTTTTATTTTTAAGCTTTAATTATTTAATAATTAATACATCGAATAATCATGTAACAATAATAATTGCGACAAATCATGAATAAATTACAATCTTCTAGAATGAAATACTAAATTAAACCGAACTAAATTAAATACTCAAAAGTCAAAACATGATAATATGAAACCAATTTTATAAGTCATTCGTTTATTTGTGCATAGATACTAAGTAACATATTTACTTCTTATAAGAACTATAGTCAATCGTTAACTTACCTAATACCTATAAAATGTAAAATGTTAACTTTTTAAAAATAATTTTTGAGCAACAGATCAAAACACAATACGTAAGTATTTTATTAAATATATCATGACTATTGTGACGTATGCCGTTACATTATATGATTTACTAAATATAAGTATATATATACGAGTATATTCACATATGTCGATATAAGTGCAATACTTAAAATTTAATCAAGAAATTTGTTGATATCTCGTAAAAAGGAATGATAAATGTCATAAAGATTAGATGGCAAACCTTTGATATATTTTTCAAGTGATGTGTTCATATAAATAATAAACCATAACAAGCATATTGGTTATAACCATATGCTAATATGAGTTACAAATAAATTAAATATTTAAACCATATAGCCATTTATGTTTTAAAAAAAGCAAAATAAAATTTTTTTTAAACTTTTTTTTTATCCTGTTTATAATATTTATAAAATCAGTAATAATGTCGTTTCTCTACAAACAATAACTAACTATTTGATACATAAAGTCAATTATTAACATAAAATAAATATTTTTAGAATCATTTAGACGGTCTTTGAGACCAACACAATATAATGTATACATAGAATATGTATGCAAGTGACTTATGTATTAGTAAATGGCATTTTTTTCAGGTTATAAATAAAATGGCTCAAATGTTGATCTAAAAATATCTGTAAGTTAACTAAGTGTAATATACTATAGTAAAATACTACACAGTATTTATCATAATACTATACTACTCATTTTATGTTTACAAAGAATAAATATTGTTATTTTAATGATAGTTTTCCTACGTAAGTATTTACCTTCTTATTTAAGTTGCAATTACAATATGTAAATTGATTATTCAGAATTAACCCTGTTATTATTAAATTATTTTGTAATTAATTTATTTTAATAAAAAAAAAAAAAATCCATCGTAAAAATATACCATAAAAACTTATATATATATATATACACACACACATAGCAATTAGGTACTAATTATGTTACCAAGTGGCAGTTTTATAATTGTAAAACATTATTTATTAAATCATTATAACATGAGTATGACAAGCATCAGTTATAAATAACTGAAATGGACATATTAAATATTTTCAAAAAATAGTTTCTATGAAATTAATATAAACTTTCATTTAAGTTTATATTAATTCCATAAGTTAAAATCATTTTTAGTTTTTTATTTGTCGAATTACTTTTTGATTGTGACTAAAGCACTTTGTATTAATTTGTAACCAATAATCTTACGTTCCATTCTATTTGAATCAATCAAGTAGATCATAAGTCAACAATGAAAATTAAACGCTGCACATGAATTGCGTCCCGAAATCCCTTTTCTACATGAATTGCGTCCCAAAGTTATTTAACGACTACACGAATTGCGTCCCTACCATATTTAACAACTACCCGAATTGCGTCCCAACGTAAAAAACATTATTTTTCTTCCCATTTCATACAGACTTAGGACTGTCATAAGTTGTCAATGTTGGAATTTCATTTGATAAAGCTCCATGAATAAGTTTTGATGATTTATCGTAAAGTTCTTCTACAGCCTTTCGCTTTTAATTATTACTCAACGCTGTCTATTAAGCGAAAAAAATAAAACATTATTTAATATTGATAGATACAAATTTCGGTATCATAAAACATTAAAAAATGATGTTCAACGTTGGAGCTGCTGTAAAAAGACGTGTAAGTCATACATTAAATTAAATAATGGAAATGAGATTATCGAACGTGCAAATGATCATAATCATATTAAAGATTCTGTTGAAGTATTTAAAATCACCGAAGTCATTTTATAGTGTTTTTGAGTTTAAGTTTTATTTAAAAGAGACTAAAGGTTACACAAACGTTTCCATCAACAATACGATCGAAATCGAACTAAAATTATTAAATAGGCTTTACAGTACGTTTTTCGTTCATGCAATGTTTAAACAAAACCGGACACAATTCATGCAGTAGATTAGATAATGCCGGACGCAATTCGTGTACCCGCTTATCAAATTTTTTATTTCGGGACGCAATTCGTGTGTAGCCAAATTAAATATTTTCAAAGTATTTTATTTGTTAATTATTTTTATAATATGAATGTATGTAGATACAATATAAAAATTATTTTATATAAGTACATTACATCTTGTAAATAGTATATTAGTAAAATCTAATTACTTTTTTAATTTATAAAAAATGTATTTATTCAATATTATTTACTAGTATGTATGCATCTCGGTAAACATATTGTGTATTTATTTAATATGGTTTAGGTAGGTCATTCGATGTTATAACATATATATATTAACAATTTTAACAATGCAAATGATTATATTTTAATTTTACGGTGTTTTCATTTGGTTTAAAAAAAGTTGACATAGCCTAAAATTAATTGGCCTACATTTTAAAAGTTTATAGAACTAAGCGATTATGATTAAGAATAAATATTATTTTTTTGTTTAAACCAAGTGTCAAGCGGAAATAGTTTATTACAATTAATATAGTAAAACCTTAAAATGTTAAAAGGATTAAATCCACTAATAAATCAATAATTGTAACAAGGTCAGACAATTTAGTTAATATTTTTAAATTAATAGATTAAAGTAAAAGATTCTTTTAAATTAATGTTATTTTAAACTATAGAAAATCAATTTTTAAAATTTGAAAAAACTTAAAAGAAACTCATTTTACAAGATAAATTATATTCATATTTATACTATAGCAAAATATTTCGAAAAATGTCTAATGATAAAAAAAACTAATTTACAAGAAATTACATTTTTTATTTATCTACATACTTGTTTTAAAATAATAAGTAAAATCGAAAATAATTAATAAATTATAATACATTTTTAGCTGTTCAATCTTAAAATCATTGTACCAATTATACATTTTCTATAAAACTTTTTTAAAGGCATCATTACTAAATACTATTGTTGTAAATAAATTATTTAAACCAATGAGATATATGATCGAAAGACAAAAAATTTTAATAAAAATACCTAATATAATTATCAAATATGTTATAACGTTTCAAAAATTATAAAGATTAAAACATTAAGTACAGGGTTAGACGAGAGTACAACTATTGAGTCCTACTGATTTCATAGATTATTATGTTCTGGAATTCTGAACAAATAAACTAAGTTTATATATATATATATATATATATATATATATATATATATATATATATATATATATATATATATATACATGCGCATTCTAAGGCTCTACTATACGTATACTTAATATAATTTTTTATCGAAAACATTCAATAATATTTGATGTGACAGTTATATTCAGTGGCGTATTTTTATGCAGGCACTATAGGCACGTGCCTACAGTAGCAAATTTTTAAAGTAAATACATTTTACGGAATTATATAATTATTATATTCATATTAATTTTTAAGTTTTCTGGTAGTGTAAAATATATTAAATATTATTCTTATATGAAAAAACAATAACTTGTTTTTTATGATCTCTGTTCACGTTGTTGTGTGTGTAAATCATTTGTAAGTAAATCGTTTTCCTTTTGTTTTAAGTACTAAACTATTGTTATTTATTGATTACTTTTACAATCTTTTATTTCATTTTTTTTTTCTGTGAAGATGAATAGAAAACGATTAAGCGGTGACCACTATAAAAAAATTACCTAACTCAACTGTGATAATTTTCAACATTTTTTAAATCAAACACAAATTGACTTATTTTTTTTAAAATAAAATTTCTACTTGTAGTAGTAACATAACTGTAGTGACTACTTGTGATGAATAGAAAATGTAATCTATGGTAGTACTGTGTAACTAATTTAGTTGCTCTAGGTAGTATAATTAGTCATTTGACTAATATTTTATTCGATTATCTAAGATTGACACAAACTGATGAAAACTTAAATAATTTCACATTGTTATCAATAAAGAATGACAGGTTAATATAATTTAATTTTGAAGATTTATTTGACACTTTTGGAACAATCAAATGTTGACTTGGTATAATTACCATATTAATAATATAAATAAAAATAATATATAAAAATAACCATAATTATGATAATTATCATATTCAAGTTTGAAAAATTTATTTTATATAGCTATTAATTATTAATAAAAAAAATAACTCTTAAGAAATTGTGTTTTATTATTTTAATAAAATTTATAATTTAATGTATATTAATGTATATTTTATAGAAAATAAATTATATCTAGTCTAATATTTTAGTTTTTAAGAGCGGCAATCTTTTAAAGACCTATAAGCGAGAAACATATAAATATACCTCTGATAATATTATAAATTGGTACATTACAGCGATGGGAATCGATATGAACGGTAGTTTTCAACACAGCCGTTGACATTGGAACTCGTGCCTTAAACACGTGCGCATGGCGGATCAATGATAAAATATAGAAGTTTACGTAGTCACGACCAAAGCCGTATTTACCATTTTTACGCTCTGGGTTAACCATATTTTTACGCTCCCCCCCTCACCCAACTAAAAAATATATCCATCTTTAAGATTTCTCTTATTAAATTATGGCCATATCATAGTACAATTCATTTATTCCAAAAAAAATAATATTTATAAATTTATGTATAGATATTGTATAGATACAATAATATATTACACCGAGCAACAATAGTGCCCGGCTGCCCCCCTATATAGATCAATATTTGACAGCCCGAGGCAAATGTCCCCATTGCCCCCCCCCCTAAATACGGCCTTGGTCACGACATTAAAGCAATGGCAGATCTCACCAGCTTGTCGTCGTGTTATATCTATGAAGTACATGTCCGTAACACCACGACAAGTAGATTCATATAGGTTAATATCACGGCGAACCTACCACTGTTTCTCTTAAATCCCGAGAACAGCAGGTATACCCAAACCGGTAACTAGGAAATGAACGCTATTCAATACTCGATCGTTCCAAACACAGACAGGTTAGGTATCAAACCATTTGCGATCTATTAGTCGCATTGCCACTGCTACCATAACTGTTTTCTAATAGGTGTAATTCCTATGAACGTGTCTACAGATACGTCAAGATTTAAATTTCAGCCACGTAGTTGATTTTTTGGCCGTGCGGCCTAGATACGGGTTCCTATATAGCTGCAATTAACGGATCGCGATAAAAAAATCTATTATTAAATCTGGGTAGTGCGCCTTTGTCGGTTATGACATGTGCCGATAATATTTTACCATTTTTAATGTCTTTAAATAAAAAACTCTTATTAAATCTACTTCTCTTACTATACATAGATGAGGAACACCCCATCATATGAGTGTTGTCTTATAGAAAAAACTGAAGTTTATCAAATGTTTTGAGCAAGAAAAACCAAAGAACTTTTTAGCATTCTTATGGAAAACCATCTGTGGAAGGATGAAAAAAGGAAATTATTTTAAATTAAACTAACATCAATTTATGGTTTAAATCTAATAAAGGACATTTAATAAACATATTTTTCTACTAGGACGCATGCGTCCGTATTTTGACATCTCTCCAAATTGGCGATCCTAAATGACTCTTTTATTTTACAGTCGTGCGCGTTCGCAGCTGTTGTAATTAATATATAAGCAAGGGCCGCGCGGTCAAAATTTGAATCGTGACGTGTTTGTTGTAGACGCATGCATAGAAATTGCACCTTAATTGATTTAATTGTTCTTCATTTTTTTTGACGCCCTAACAGTGAACATACCTAACTATATTGCTATATTGCTCCCTGCATGCAGCAGTGTTTCTCAACCTCACGTATAATGACGATACAATGTTATAAATATTTTATACTCGATTGTATAAGACACTGTGTAAAAGAATAGCAATGAGAAATAAAAACATCTATATCGATCTATATTGTTCACACAATACACTTACCAACCCATACAGATCTCCATTAATGACCATTCTTGACATTGTTTATATACATAAATAATAACTATCAAAAATGATGGCTGACAATCGAAAAAAAAATCTACAAATCCATGTCGGACAATAATAATAATCTTTATATTTTTGCCGTCCTAATACTATTGTCAACGTCACGTTTATTCTTTGTTAAATGTATCTCGTGAGAAACATCCTATGGCCTGTTGTATCAACACGGACTATTGTAGAGCCGAATGAGGAGCGGCCGATTTGCTTATCTGCGGCGGAGTCGGCCATCGTATATTATACTATATAACACACGGTTGTGCATACTTACGTGGATGCTGTTTGGCCAATCGCGTTTCAACACTACTTCGCAGAAATACTCCATCACGTCTTCGGGCATTTCGATAAGACATTCGTTCCTCATGGCAACTGATGCAGTAGTAGTACCGGTACTGTCGTGAAATATTTATTATATATTATGTTTTTGTATGGAAAACTCGCGAAATGAGTGGGTGAGTAGTTGGTCGCGGTGTTAGAAGTCTAAACGACGGGTTATTTCCGTTGTGTGTACGTGGACTGTGGGCCGAAACCGAATACGGGTAACAGGTACAAACGCCCAGGACGGCGGTAGACGGGAAAATGGACGCTGCCAACTGCCAACACGAGCTATTGCCCGTTTTTACCAGCCAAGGCTCAATAATAATAGTAATAATGAAAATATTATATATGGTTTGGGTACGCTAGCGCTTGCGCGTTAGCCCCGAGAACGAATCAGCGCCGTCAAGTGCCGTATTCCACCACCGGGTGGCGACCGTTGGAACATGATATACTGTGTTTCCGGCCGTTGCCGCTGCAGCGATAGACCACGACGACACGACGGCATATTAATACGTGCGAGTGTAGATGGACCCCAGGTCGCGTATCTCCAAACCCTAACTGAGCTGGGGCACTGGTGTCCGAATCCGGATAGACTCTGTAATGCGTGTTTTCACTACGTTCCGTAACTGATTTAGGGCGCACTATTTAATATACATAAATATTCATGTAACAAGCATATTTATTTACTTATTTCATGATAGTACGTCAATGCAATTTTTAATTAGATTTATTATCGTCAATATTGTTGGCTAGGTTTGTTTTTATTTTTTTTTTGTTTGATAAGACATTTTCAGTAGGTCTACTTCACTTTTTGTTATTCACCAGAACCAAAAATGAAACTACATCAGACGAACTCATTATTGTCCAAAATCAGTTGGGAAATCCAATGAAGACTCTCACTACAAAGTCTACCAGGATTCGAGCACTAGTGCCCCACCTCAGTCAGGGTTCGGCAATACGGGATCCGGTCTAAATATTCAGAAGGCGAACGAAAAAACTGCGGAAGCGACAATAATTCGGGTATCTGCTGTTCATGACGGAATTTGTAGCCCAAGAAGATATAATTAATACTATGAACACAACTGACCGGTATTCGGTTATAACAGTGTTAACCAATATTTTTTTTATTCTACAAACCCCTAGTATTTTCAATATTGTATTGATTTTTTTTTTACATTTCTGATCTCCCCTACCCCTCAATTTAAAATAAAGTTGATTAATTTTGTTATTGTCTTTGGTTATTACCAAAATCATTAATAACAAAAAATAAATTATATAATGTAAATTACTAAATAATACGTTTTTAAATTTTTTTTTGTTTTAGAGATAGTTAATTTACATATTTCTTAATATTTTAATGAAAATATAATTATCACAATTTCATTGCTATTACAGCGGTGACTCGCCAGGCAAGGCCAATGAGCTCAGTCTTATCCAACTGTTGTAAATAATAAGGTTTACTAAACATGCAGTTATTTTCTATCAAATAATATTATATTCAGTAATAGGTATTCAAATTTAAAATGAAAAAATTCTTTGTTATTTTACATTATAATCTAATGTTATTTATCAAAAATCATGACAGAAATATTGATGAAACAATAAAACCACAAATAAGATAAATTAAGATTTTAAATTTATCTTATCTATAGAAAGATCTAGAGAAGGGATGGATAGAAGAATTTATTTTAGAATATACTAAAATTTTAGTATATTCTAAAATCAATGGTTGATGTAATTAATTTCCAAGGTTTATAGGTAGGGGCGCCGAGTACAGGGGGGCTCGGGGGCTGCAGGCCCCATGAGCTTCATAAGGTGGACCTCAGCCCCCCACGGTTCTCAAATTGTAAAATGCCCTCAAAATACTAGTTTTATGCATAATAAATTAATTGAGAAAATACATTTTTTATATAAGGCATGCAACTTTCAAAATTAAATTGGTATTTTTTAATTTTTGTGTTGTGGTTTTTTATGATTTAAATTTAATTTACTAATACTATTAAAATGTTATAACATACAAAACAACAAATAACTATATTTTACTAATTGTCTAACGATCAATTTAAGGAAAATTAAATTATTTATGTTAAACTGTACACGACGTGTTTATAAAATAGTGAGCCCCCCATGAAATTTTCAAAACCTGGCGCCTCTGTTTATAGGTGCATTTTTTAAAGCTAGTCGTACAGTGAAAATATTTTGTCATCTAGTTAATAGCATTCTGAAAGGCTTGGTGAAATACAATTAATTGTAAAAAGATATTTTTTTAAATTGTGTAAAAAAAATAATTAGCTAATAGAGTCTATTAAATAGACGGTAGATTAATTTCTAAATATGTGTAATGTATATTGTTATACTATCAATTTTTACTTTTTCAAACAATCATAAGATTTATTTTCAAAAATAATGTGGGGCGAACGTAAAATATTACCATCAAAATACATAGGTATTATCATTGATATCATAGATAGTATCTACTTAATTTTGAGAAAAAAATATTAGTTAATCGACCATCCAAGGTCGGTTGAACACTGATTAGTTAATTTTGCTATTTATTTCAAGTTATCAAATTCATTTTTGTCAATTTATGTTTTCAAAACCAATGTTCTGTAACTTTGTAAATAAATTTTTTATGGCTAAAGCTCAGATTCTTATGATTACATATTTTTTTCTATCGATCCATTATAATGCGGACCTAGACACAAATTTAATCCATGATCTACTGAATCAAATATTACTATTTTTATTTTACATATTTAACTGTTTTATATTTTAAATGCATATTTTTGGGATTTTAAGAATTAAATGTTTAATTCAATAAATGTTTTAAATTTTTAAATGATAAATAATTAATTTGTATAATAGTGTGTTCCCAAATATTTTTAGATTCGTTTGATAAAATTAAAAAAGCTATTGTAACACAGTGTAACGCTCATATAGTAAATTAGTATATAATATTAAAAAAATATAAAATACAAAAATAACTAATAACAATTAAATAATTATATTTTTATTTTTTTATAGATACTCAAGGTTTAATACAATTTAAATTGCATATTTTGGTGTATTTTTTATTTTATTTTTTTTGCTAAAATTCATATTTGATGATTTTTGTATATATATTGAATGCGTATTTAGTAATACAAACTATAGTCATATTACATAGGTATATATTACAAAACTGATCATTATACATGATTCGTCAACCTAGGGGTGGAATGTGCCATATTATTCAAAGTAAATTTTAATTTTAAATAATATTTGATAAGATTACTGATAAAACAAATATTACAAAAATTAATACCAATTGTAATCAAAATTAAAGAAGATATTTTATATTTGTTGATTAACTAATTACAGCCAAACTATTAATTTAACAACTCATTTGATGATTTTGATCTATGAATAAAATATGATTGCCGATTAGTTAATTGATTTTTAATCAACAAACTGTTCAACTGACCCTAGGGTTTAAATATATATTATTTAGTTTTATTAAACTCATGAATTAAAATATTATATTTAGTATGGATTCATCAAATAAAAAGTGTTTACGACTAATAGGGAAGATGACTGAAGTCTTATTTCATAATTTTTATAATGATTGTGGACAGGCTATAAATCTATAATTTTATCTATTTAACTATAAATAAAAATAAGAACCAAGATGGTTATTTTAATTTATATTTTCTCATATTCAGTTGCAATTTTATTAACTCTGAATATACTTGATGATGAATTTTTAACCTGAAATTAGTCATACCTTATAAATATAATAATAATCCAGATTAAGGTTTTATTTATTTATTTTTATACATAAACTATTAGTTTATTTATATATTAATTTACGAGTATTAACCATTTAATAATTTTTAATTTTAATTTAATTTAATTTTTTATTATTTTATTCTGCTACAAATACTAGTATTTTTCTCTAGTAATTTATAAAATTAATATACATTTATAAATAATAATAAAATGTTCCCTACACAAACGTACCAATGGTAATTACAGGTTTTAGGCACAGACTCTATAAGCATAATCCTAAATTATTAGCTTATACCAATTATTTAATAATATACTTAAAGCACAAAATATATTCACTGAATATGTATGGTACTTTGGTCTAGTTGACAATGATGATTTCCAAATTCATTAATAATTTTTCAGAAAAATTTCATATCTCAGTTATCTAATTTTTTAATTTCTTTTGTAATAAATGCCATACAAATTATAAATTCAAACCATTTCTTTATTTACTGGCATATATATATTTAATACATCTTGATTTTGTTCTCATACAGAATTTTAACATTTTATATTTATTATCAATATAACATTGTAAAATTAGAGGTAATAAATTAATATCAGGAATATAATTTCACACTTACAATGCTAGGTATAAAATGAGGTAGACAATTTTAGTTTGCTGTTCAGCTTCATGGATTTATTTGTGATGCTTTTTTGTGAATAACAGCACCAGGATCAAGTATATTATAGATTACAGATTTTTTAGCTGCAGCAATAGTGTTTCGCATTAACATTGCTACTGTCATTGGACCAACTCCTCCAGGTACTGGTGTTATGTATTCAGCAATTTCACTAACTTTCTCAAAATCAACATCTCCAACAAGACATGATTTGGATGTTCGTGGATCAATAACTCTAGTTATTCCTACATCAATAATAGCAGCTCCTGGTTTAATCATATCAGCCCGAATCAAATTTGGAACACCTATTATCAATATACATTTATTAGTTTATTTTTCAAAT
Source organism: Sipha maydis (assembly GCA_034509805.1). Lineage (NCBI taxonomy): Eukaryota > Metazoa > Arthropoda > Insecta > Hemiptera > Aphididae > Sipha > Sipha maydis. The sequence goes on from JASXSY010002784.1 coordinate 54,290, forward strand.
AGTTTATTAAATATTATAATAATACCGGCTGCAGAAACAATTATATCAGCATTTTTCGTGAATGCTTTTAGCTGTTCTGGTGGTGTATATCGATGACATATTGTTGTGGTTGCATCCATAGCTGATGTCTCTCCTTCAAATAAAATATTAATAAATCATCTCAGACAAATTGTACATTAATTTTGTATAATAAATTGATACACAACTGTAAATTATTTTTTATTTTAATTATAATAAAATAATGCAAATAAGAACTTGTTGAAAAATTACAACATTTATACTTTATACAACCTTACTTAATAGTCATAATAAATCTATATTTATTAAATTTATATATACTTATATACCTAAAAAACTAAAATATAAAGATATTCAATTAATATTTAATAATATTTATATTTATAATATTTAAGCTAACTTAAATGTATAACAAACAAAATTCAAATTATTCAGTTTTTTTATAGTAGAAAAAAATATAAATAATTCATTAAAACTTTGATTGTTAATGATAAATGTATATAATTATTTATATATTTTGAAGTCTTTTATGTTATATGATGTAAATGTTTCAATTTTTATAGTTTTTTATAAACTTACTAAATATCTACACAATTGTAAATTTGTTACCACTAGAATACATTTATTATGCAAACAAAATTGTTGTTGCAAGGTGAAGAAATTAATTCGAATAAAATCAACAGTTTATTTTGAGTTAAAAATATTCTATATTTAATATAAGAATCTATTTTATAATTATGGTTTAACAGGGTTACTTTTTGAGTTAAAGAAATTAATGTTAAATAATTCGTAACATTAAATATTGACCAGAAGAATACACAGATATAATGGTATTCTCAAAATTTTGTTATGGAGTGGGATCTACTAATTAATTATAAATTATGTATGATTATATCCTTAAAATTGATAGAATTTCAAATTAAATAGTTACCAATAATAGAAATTAAAATATAGGCCAAAATAGGATCTTTCCCAGAATCAAAACCCCAATGCACAAATATTTTTGAAGTAATTAATAACAGTAAATTATAATATAATAAACAATATTTAAAATTTTAAATAACATTTTGTATAATACCAGCATTATCCGCATGGAGCAGCATAGCAATAGGCATGCCAACATTTTTAGATCTTCCACAAACTACAGCATTTTTACCTAATGTAGGAATTCCTACAAAACACATATTTTTTATTTATCAAGTTATAATTTCTTTGAAATTACTATTTATTACCAGTTCGTCTTATTAACTCATGAACACCCAGTGGTGTGCATGGGCCTAAACATTGCATGTCTAAACAAAATCTTCCAATATTAACAATGTTAAAACCATCAACATCCTTGTGTGGTGCAACAGCATTACACATTGTTCGTTCAGTAATGTGTTCAGGAAGTGGTAACTAAAATGTATATATTTTGAGAACAAATAATATACAAGATGAATGAAGAATGAAGTTTATTAACACTCAGAAGTACGGAATAGTAAAAATATAAAATCTGAAGTTAAAAAAAAGTCATGATACACTACATGATACAATGGCATTATGCTATTATTGTATACATATGTATAATGCCAACTGAAAAACCACAATTTAACTTATCTAGATACAGAATACAGAAAACCACTTTTATTTATCATAAAACATGTATTAGTGCTTTGATTTTTCATACGAAAATCATTCTAAATTATAAATTTTAAATTATTATATAATATACATGTATAATAGAAAAGCTTTGGAAATATAATTATAATTTATGTTAGAGTTATAGTTTTGCAGTTTTAATATTTATTAAAGATTTTAACTAGAAAAAATTGCATAAAAATGGGATTATATGTTCAAAAAATTTGATTATGGATTAGCATTAATCTCATTATAAATTGTTTTATTTGTTTAGAAAATTTTAATATCAACAATTTCTGATTCAAAATTGAAATTTATTAATAGAAGTTATACATCTTACCTGGACTAGAATTCCATCAACATTTTGGTCAACATTTAAATGCTTAATACATGCAAGAAGTTCATTTTCACTTGTTGATTCATCAAATTTTACTGTTTCTGTTTCTATACCTAATTAAAATACATAAATTAAAAAAAATTATAATATTTTATACCACAATAGAATTTTCAATATTATAGTATAACAACCAACAACTTTAGCAGCTTTCATTTTATTTGAAACATAAATTTTGCTGGCCGGGTCTTTTCCAACTAATACTGCTACTAAACGGGGTGCACGATGTCCTTGGGAAACCCATTCTTGAGTCTCAAGGCGTAGTTCATTTAATATAGTATTAGCTATACTTTTTCCGTCAATTACTTTAGCTTTCAGTCTAAAAAATAATGTTTAAATGTTAATAACTATACAAATAATTTATAGTAAAAAATTATCACATTTTAGTTCAAAATACATGAAGTTATTTATTTTGCGACAAAAATATGTTTAGAATAGCTGGTAGGTCACACAATATGGTGACATTTATAAATATCAGGTCCTTATTCAAATTCTGATTATTCATAGTAAAAATTGTAAATTCATAAATTAATATATAATTTATTTATTGTTGTGATGTAAATTAAATAATTTTAATTATATTAATTATATTGCTAATATCTACTACATCTCATACAAATACAAGTCTTTCATACATTATTTTAAAATTTACATTATATCAATGAAAAATGTCTATCATACAAATAAAAATTTAATTTTAGACATCTTTAAGATTGTAGTTTATATAATATTATATGTGTATAATTCTATAATAATATAATATGGTTGGTGACGGTTATGGTGGACAATGACTGGTCGAGCGTCTTGATGTAGTTTGATGCATAATATCATGCGTACCTCTCGACCAACTGAGTTTTCATTTTTTTTTTTTTAAATCATCAGCAATCCATCAGCATTTTTATCTTAAGAGTACACAAGAAAAAAATGTAAGTTCTTTAATAAATAATAATTCCTAAATAATACATGTAAATAAACGAAAAATAATCTTGATTTATTTTAACATAAAAATTTACTATATTAAAGTAACTAAATTATTGCAATGATTCACGCATGATAATTATAGTTTATACGATAAATTTTTTTAATGTTCAGTCTTTGTTAAAAATTCTCTAGAAAATTAACAGCTGATAACGATTTATGTAAAGCAATTTTATATAATTCATCAACTTTCTTTTCTCGATCATTACCATAACAACTTTCTAATTGAACGAACCTTGAAAAAGCAAATTTTGAATTAAAAGTGTCAATAAAATATAAGAGTTCAGTAAAAATATCAATAAGCATTCTAAATACCATAAAGTATTACATCGTTATAAATTTTAAATAATGTATTAAATAATAAAATTATAATTAGATCAAGGTTGCCATATTTTATTTGACGAAAACCGGGGCAATTTTTATTGGTCTTATAACTATACAGATACAATTATTACAAATATATATATTTATTAATATTATTAATTATTTACTACTGCGACGTCTGCCTCCGGGATAGAAAGTCTGAAATGAATATTGATTATAGCATGACTACTCTACGTTACAGTACTACACTACTGTGATTAGCTGATTACAATCGACAAAATATTAAATAATGGACAATTCCTTTAGCGATAACTACAACTATCATGTGGAAACGAAAATACGAAGAACGTATTCGACAAAAAAATAGTGACTTATTCGGGAAAATAATTAAAAACAGTTTTCGTCAGTCAATTATTCAACATTTTATTTTATCATGACAATAATATTATGGTTTTTCGGACCAGAGTTTAATCAAATACAGACATTATTAAAGAATCATTCTGGGATAATTGACTGTTCTAACAAATCATCGGGACACCGGGACGCCATACTCGAAATCGATACTGTCCCGGCTAAACCGGGACGTATGGCAATCCTAAATTAGATACTATAACAAAATTTAAATTGGAAAAATCACAAAGTATATACATAAATGCATAACTTTATTAAACTATAGAATAATTAGAAATTGAGGAGCAAATTACTTTTTCATGTTTGTAGATCTGTTTAAATACATACACATATTCGTAAATGTTGAAAACACTTATTTTATCTTGAGCTACATTACAATGTAATATTATAATCAAATTGTGTGTAATTAACGGGAATTAACCCTTTATAAAATATAATAATAATTTAGACACATTTTAGACAACAACAAATATACAATAAGCATATTAGAATAATCATAATGATAATAAATATCATAAAAAAATATATAAAAATATAATTATACTAAATATAATTATATTAATTATTATTATATTAAATACATCTTACACTACAATTAAAGAAAACACAAAAAAATGTAAATATAAAGTAAAATATTATATATAAAATTTAATTATTAAAACTTTATGATCAAAATATGATACTTATTTAATAGTTTATCAATTATTGGTTTAATTAAATTTTAATTAAAATTTTTATAATAATCTTTTATATTTTATCTACTTTTTAATTTATATGTCAGTCTAAAGTATTTAAAGATTATTATATTTTTTTTTCAATATAATATGATTTCATTTCGTATAAATCGCTTTGACGTAGGTACGTTATATTGTATTGTACGTATTACTATTTTAAATTTTAAATTATCAAAATATGATTGCATATATATCAAAAGTCATAATTTTAAATTTGATTAATATTTAAATTATATTAAAAATTAATTATATTGATTATTTATTTTTAAATTAAATTAACTAACTACGACCCCAAACTGAATATAAAAAAATATGACAATAAAATATTATTTTCTATATTAAACTCATCTTACTTATATTACTATGATGTATGCAAATAATAATGAACATACAGGTTTAAAAAATAATTATACAATATTCTTCGAGTTTTTAAATTTCTTCAAAATACTGTGATATTTACATTATTTTCAAGAATATCTATAACAGTGTTATAAGAATTCCACTGTTTGAAGTTTAAAAACTTTCTTACACATAATTTAAAATATAGTAAGCGTCAATAATTAAATTCATATCATTGACTAATATATTATAATAGTGAAGCAAAAGGAAATAATATTTGTTGGAATAGAAGTAGAATACTGTAAAACCACAAAAACTCGAATCAGTCAGAGATAAAAAAAAAAATTTCATATTATAGAAAAAACACAAACATATTTATATAATTACACAACACAAAACTTTTTTTTTTGATTAAGTTTATTTTTATTTTGGGAAGAAAAAAATAATGTTCAAACATGTTGAACACAAAAACTCAGGAATTGTTGATTGTTCTCGAATATATTTGCGTAATACCTGTATATTTTGTATATTATCTAATATTTAGGCAATATAATTAATAGAAAAGGTGATACATCGTTAGTTATACCTACCCTAATCTTCTTGTAACTTCATATCATTTAAGATTTTCATAGAAATTATAGTATGTTTTTATATCATAGTCCATATAACAAAATTATGGAACTAAACTCTCCAAATTTCAGAAAAAAGCATCTGTTATTGATATTTCCCGATAAATTTGGGTAATTTTAAGTAATCATTCTTATCGTTAAATACGATTTAATACGAGAAAATTAATCCTATGAATTCTAAATTGAAAATAAGGGTCTAAAATAGAAATGCTTCGAGTTACCGAAAATTCAACTAATAGATGTTCGAGTTTCAAAGTTTAAACGGAGAAATAGTACTAACTGTAATTAATACAGATATATAATTTAAGCGATTCGATAAAATATAAATCAAAAGATCAAATGCTAATGCTTAGAAACAATATAATTGAATAAGAATTGTGTACTTCATTATTTACCACTAGAAATGAAAATAAAAAGAAAGAAAACCATGTTGTAAATTTACAATGTAAATTGCTATTACGTTGCATTGCTCGAAACGAAAATTCCATTTCAAAAAAAAAAATTGTAAATCAGGAATTTTTCATTTTTTCCAAAACTATGGTATTTATTTATTAGTGATTGCCATTGGTAATATATAAAATTATTAAATGAATTACCCGACGTTGCAAGGTAACCAAAAAAAAAAAACAAAAAAAAAAACATAAATAAGTACTTTGAATATTTTCTATTTGTTTGTATTATTTAAAATGCAAAGAAGATGCCAGAATCCCAATTTTTGTTTTGTTATTTGTTAATTGGCTCCCATGGCTGAGTTGCACTTACTGCAGTGAGTTACACCAAAAAGAAGTTCAACAATCATAATTTTTTTGTGATTTTTCGGGCCACGAAGTGTACGGGATCAGCTATATTATATATAAATGAATGTTTATGTGCAGGTCTGTGGGAAGAAGATAGGCTAATTTAAAAAGGGTTAAATTTGGTTTTTTTATTCATCGGATTTTAGTACGTTAAGGTTAAGTTAGGATTATGTATTAATTGATTATATTAATCCACCGCAGTATCTCAAATTTGGTATAACTTTGAAACTTTATTTGAGTTAAATCATACACTTACGTACAAACAGCACTATAGTCCTATAGGTCCACAATTTACCGCAGGTAGATTGCCTACCTGATAATATACTGCTACGAATCAGAATTTTTATTCCGGACAACAGAAAACTTAACCCTTTCAGACCCACTGTACACTATAGTGTACATGGTGTTTATATTTAAATAATTCCTAATCAAGATCGATTTAAATGTTAATTATGATTCTTACTTATGTAAAAACATATGTTTAGTACGAAAAAAATATTAATTGAACTCTAAATTTAACCGTTAACTAGTAATTTCACTTTTTGTAAAATTATTTCTAGATAATAAGAAAATTTAGTTTTGTCGATGATTTTATTTTTGTATAAAATCAACACAAGATCGCAGCACATCGAAAAAAATATGTCAGGGAAGGTAGTCTCATAGGCAAAATAAAGACTTCAAAATTAATTATTTAAACGTATTAGGTCTGACGCTATATACAGAATTATGAGTGTACACTGGGACTAGACGTCATGCACCTCATATGTGATATAGGCATGGTTTATTGTTGGTTTATTTATACAATTCTTGGATTTTATATTTGATAGTTATTTATCTTATTTATGTTTTCTCGTCAATTGGTTTATACCAATAATTACGTCCATATTACTTCATAATGTGTAGTATTTATGATATATTTACAATATATACATACAGGCGCGTAGTTAGGAATTTCAAAGGGGAGGTATTATTTAAAATTAATTGACAAAATTATACTGATAAAACTAATACCTTTACCTATAATTTTGTAAAAACGCATTACAAATGAATAGATAATGATTTATGAGAAAATTTTTATTAAAATTTAAAATTTTTTATCTTATATATTATAATTATTAATAATAAAAAAAAATGTTTAAAATTATAATTAATGCCGGTTCCTTCTTTATTGTTTTACATTATTGTTATCGTAATAATTATTGTTATTTTCGTTTTGATAAATAATCGGTTAATGATGCATCTTTATCTTTATAAGACATAAGTATACTTCAGCTGGAAGGGGGGTGTTACTACACCTGTAACACCCCCCCCTGGCTACGCCTCTGTATACATATATATATATATATATATATATATACCTACTATAATCTATAAATTTTATATAATATTATTTAGGAGGTTTATTTTATCGTTTATAAACTGTAAAGACGACAGATATACCGTATCGTAACAAAATTTATTTATTTATTTCAATGATGTACTTAGTTCATTTCCAACGAAAAATATTTTTTGAATAAATGTATCCATTGAGACCCAATGTACACTATAGTGTACATACTTAAATCTCAGCTAAAAATATGTAAAAAAAAATTAAAAAATATAAATGGTTTTATAATTATATAAACAATTCAAAAAAGTAAGTATTAATTTTTTTTACCCGATAATTAAAGTTCAGGGTTGAAAAGGTTAAGATAAATCTAGAACATCATCCATCGAATATTAAATAACGAATTGAACATAGTTTGAGTCATATAGAGTTGGTATATTTAACGAGCAACGAAGTGCACGGGATCAACTAGTACATTATAAACTAAATGTGACAAGTAATTTAAAAAATTTAGGGGGGAGGCAAAAAAATATGAATACTTATACTTTTTTTATATTAATAATTATATTAAAAAAATTACAACTTTATATTATTTTTCTGAGAGAGGGGTAAGTGCCCATGATTTCCATCAATGTTGTTGAAATATCCAACATAATACAGAATTAAAATTAATATCTTATATAAAATCTCGTTTCCGTTATTTCCCCTGAGGAAATTTTACCTGTTTCCGGAGGTGTGGAAATTTTTTGCAAATAATTTGACGACGCCGGTCAAGCAATTGGTACGCATTTCGGTCACCGAACTATGGATTGGTGGTGGTTCGTACGTGCCGAAAATAAATGATTATTTCAAATGGAGCTGACAATTTGAAATCGTACGTGACTGCAATCGATTGACCCAACTTCTCCGGCAAGTGAACTTTCTTTTAGAGTACACAGCACGATGACAACGACATACCCGTACTGTAACGGATTGTGGAATGGAATTAATTATTATCTTGTGACTCGTATTAACCATTCGCCAACGAACGTTTACGATATCATTCAACAGTTTTAATATCTCGGTCCGCGGTATCAGCCGAAAGCTCAGATAACAGTTACTGTTATCCTGTCCGCGGTTATCATCCAGCCGGTTTCACAGACTAGCCAACTGTCGCGTTGCTGCCAATACGCAACGCATTTGCAACGTCCATACTCGCGGCTCGTCAGCTGCTGCGGTCTCCGTGTGGATTGTGGTGTGTGGTTCCTTTTTTCTGTCTTTTCTCTTTCCCACACATACTCTCACTCGTTTGTAGGTAAATTAGGTACATAATTCAATTACTTTTAATTATTTTTAACTTTTTTTTTATTATTAATTCATTTTCTATCTTGATACCTAAACGGTCCATTAAGTTTTACAACGATACAACAATTAATAATATATTTGTCACCAATTCTTCATCATTGCCGCCGTAACGCAATTGTTAGTCATTTGATGATCTACAACTAAATCACGTTATCGTGTTGATATTTGTTTTTATTTTGTTTTATCATATTTTTCCCTTCCTTGTCACGAAAACAATGTTTGACCAAAGCGGAACGACGACGCCACACGTTATAGAGTAACAGACCACCAGATGATTCAGTATTCCGCGATGCTGTTATAACTTAAGAAAAATAAAAAAAAAAGAAACATTAAAGTGACGTCAATGGTTAGGTAGTGGAAGGTTTATTGTGTTCCAAGACACGGTTTCAAATAAGGACACAAAATATAAAGAAGGAAGGTATGTAATCATTGGTTAATATTTTTTTTCAGAATCGTCTTTAATTTATTTATATTAAACCTAAAAACCGGTCATTGTAAAAATTAATATTACAGTGCACATTGACTTTTTTATTCGGCATGCGCCTCTTATCTCTTGTTTCCATATTTTTCGCCTAATCACGTTTTTATCCCAAAACAAGAATTTTTATAAATAGACGTCCAGTGTTGAGTTTTATTTGCTACGCATTTCACATCTTTCTAAGTCATGGCAAAAGGTAAAAAGAAACGTAACCGTCAAAGTTCTAATGCTCCCGTTCCAGATCCGTTAAATGCTGGTGATTCGTCAGATTCGGGAGATTTTAAAAGTCAAACAACAAACAGTGAGTCCACATCCTGTAACAAGCTCCACTGGTCGTCTTCATCCTTGGCTGTCTCGATTATCAATATCAAAATGTTTTTGTTTTAGTTCTCAAACATCCTTGTTCTCATGTCAACAAAGCTGTGAATTTTAACAATGTCCGTAAACGTATACATAAAGTTGTATTAGACTTTTTAGAATGTTCAGAGCCAAATTGTAAAAACGACAACTTAGAAGTATGTATATTGTGTGTCATTATGTCAATTTATTATTTGTTTTAATTTTATTAATAGCATTATAACTTGGCTTCCCCTGAGAGTCAAACATTTATTCTTATAATAATATATTTGCAATGACTACAAATAAGGCATTTAATTTAGCAAATTAGGTAGATATTTTGAAGATCATGAAAATATATATTTGGTACTTTTGCCCTGTACTGTCTTGACGATAGTGTCATTAATATTTTCCTTGTTTCTGCCTTATGGTACACATGTCCATCAAGAGTTAGATTTAATGAGCATTCTAAGCTGTTCAACTATAATTTCATTTAGAAAAATTAGTTGTCTCTTGAGATTTAAAAAAAAATCTTTGTAGTTAGACATGTTTCAAACATATTTCATAAAAAATTCTGGTGATTGTTACATCTGAAGCACTTAAACATTTTCATTATTGCAGCATATCTTAATAACCTTCTATTAACAATTTCTTAGCTTGATAGTAAAATTAAATTATCTTATCTATCTGTCTAATTATTGTATTCAAGTATAGGTGTGGTGCTACCCTTGCGATTCTAACTCTTTCTCCCAATTCTTCTAATCGAACTTAAAATTTTGTTTGTTTTTTTGATTTGATTTTTCCATTCATTTGTAACTGATGTTTTATTGCTGTTTTTGATAATGTGGAGACTTGTTTATCCTTTACAGTTCTGCTTTAAGTTGTTCTATTCACTTAATCTTTTCACTTATATTTTCCTAAATATAAATATTTCTCTTAAGTTTTTTTCCTAAATAAATATATTTTTATTTATTTTCTAGCATTTAGAAGTTTTCGACCCATATAGCACAGTTTTTTAAGGGAAATAATTTTTTATTATTGAGAAAGACATGGACATAAATGTACATGATAATAAAATTAAAGTGATACCTAAAAAATGTAGTTTAAAAATAACAAAAGAGAGTGTTTATTATATTTATTTTTGTGTTTAAAGATTTTTTATTGGTTAAACATACAAAATTTTATTATGCTTTTTTATATTTTATTAAGTACCTCTGTTTTATTGGTCCATTTGATTACTTGATCGATATCTTAAATTTGGCTTTGTATTTTTAAATTAATTATTTTTACTTTTGATATGGGTTATTTCAAATTTTAATTTCTTAATTGTAAGAATTGTATAAATTATTAAGAAAGTTTAGTTAGTTTTATATTGTGGTATGTTTTGATTACATTATCAGTTGACCTTAATTTGATAAGTATTTAACTTTGAATGCACTTATAAATTCAAAGTTATTTTCTTTGGGTAATTTTATAACTTATTTGTGAATAAACCCTTAATTATAAAAAAAAAAAAATGTCTTCATTTTAGGAGCTATATATTTGCATACAATGTGGATCATTTCATTGTTGTAGCCTTGACACTAATCATATTCTCAAACATCAGAGTACTCCAAGAAGTGATAGCCATTCCATTGCTGTCAACATTGAAAGTTTAATTATTTCGTAAGTCAGTTTATAAATGTCATATAATGAATATAATATATATACAATATTATGTATTTTCTAGAATCGCCTATTTCATTACCTATCAGAAATGTAAAAAATTTCAATGACTTAAAACCCATCCTTGAAAAATGAATTTACTATTAAATTATTTATGACAATTAAAAAAAATTATGAATATTGAATTATGATCTGATAGACAGTAATTTCCTCTAAATAAACTTTTTCATAAAAGTTTGTTGTCAACTTATAAGATATCTTATTATTATTATTTTTATTTACAGTTGTGATATTTAATTGCTATTGTGCAGATAAACTATCTATTTTTATTAAAATGAATTAAGTATTATATAACTAAAGATAATTCCATTATGATTTTTTCTATTTAACCTATATACTTATTATTATTCATTTACATTTATTTATTTTTTAGTCGAAATTTTAATAAATATTTGTATAAAATTGAAATATGTATTGTAGATATTTTTATTCTTGGTCCTTTTTTATTAATTCATTAGGACATTGTGTTTAAAATTCTTACTTATTTTTATATAAGATAACATACATATTATAATGAGTATAATATTTTTGCTAATAGAAAAATATTGTTGCATAATATTTATTTGATTAGGTGTCACGATTGTAAAAAAGAAATATCTGTAACCAGTTCTAAGAAACTCAATCAATTATTGATTTAATCAATCACATGAAAGAAGCGCCAATAGGTAAACATAAAATGAACGGTCCTTCCAGTACAAGGTTGTCAAACAGAAGAAAATGCTCAACTTGATCAATTTGTTTTAGGTAAGTAATTAAAAAAAAAAAATCTAATTCATTATATAATATTTTAATATTTTTATTATTACTTAATGCAGACAATTCTCTAAAAAAATGTAATGGAGTTAAAAAATCTGATGATGAAGATGACGATGATGCACCATTATTAAAAAAAACATTTGAACCATCTGAAAATGTTAACCATGTTGAACGCTCCAGAAAACCTAGAGTATGTTTTATAGATTTAATTCATAATTAATATATTTCATATTATTTTATTTGCAGGGTTTAAATAATTTAGGAAATACCTGTTTCTATAACTCAGTTTGCAATGTCTAGCACAAACACCATTTTTAAAAAACGTTTTACTTGACAATAGTGAATCTGGTGAACCAATAACTATTCAATTAGACAATGAAGAAATTGTAAATATAATTTTAGTTTTAAAATATATATATATACATATGATTTATAGACATATTAAACATTTAAATATGCTTAAAATTAATTAAAAAAATATTTTTCTTTGTAGACGGTACTACAAGAGAAATGGAGTCCTTTAACTGAAAACTTATATACTACTCTTCAAGAAATTACCAATGGACGTGATTCAACTTTCACACCTAGTGCACTTTTAGACTCTTTAAGAAAAAAATGCAAAATGTTTATTGGTTACAGTCAACATGACTCTCATGAACTTCTGCGACATCTTCTAGATTCTGTGCGAGATGATGATTTAAAGGTAAATAGAAAGTTAATGCTTTAAAATAAGATAAAACTTTTTATCTTGTGTGTTTTATAGACAATATACTATTTGAATATTAAGTAAAAATTCAAACTATCAACATATTTAAAAATTTAAACTTCAAATGTTATTATGTTTAAGCTAAAAAATAGCTTTTAACTTACTTTAAAAATATTTCCATACATATATATGTATACATGAGGTATTATTATTTCTAGCAATTGATAGCTTTTTTGTATATATCCAAAAAATATTAAAATCTATTTTCTAAAAATTTGTTTTTAATTAAATTTATTGTAAAACGATAAATAAATAAATATATTTTAAATGAAGCAATAAAATGAACCATGTAGACTGTGTATATTTTATATTGTTTTCTTTTAATTTTAATATTTAATTACTTTAATTCCTAGTTATTCTGGTTTGTATTAATAAATAATTCATTTTTTGTCTATTATAAAATATAAATACAGTTCGTGTTTGTCAGCCGTACGAACAACACGTGTGTTTATATTCTGTGTACTCGTCCGTTTTTATCGCTTACCGATAGCATGGTCGTCTAATTTCGTCAGGTAATATGAAATCCCTCATTAGCCTTATCGATAGATACCCATTAAAACTGTGATACCTACAGTGTATTACTATCCAATTACTCGGTAAAATCCGATATGGACAACCACGTTCAACCGCGTATTAATACGCACACTTCTCCAACTCAATCTCAACCCAACTATAGTCTAAAAGAAAAATTGCTTACATCAAGTAAACGTCCCGACAGCAAATCTCTCAACAGTAAACAATCAACAATTACCTCAAATATCGTCCAAACTTTACCCTCTACCAGCACTCAAAATAAATCACTCGAAAATCAACCGTCAAAAACCTTCGCCGAAACTACGGCCAACGGCACAGAAAACCTTCCTAAATTAAACCAGGCTATCGTTTTTAAAACAATCGATGGCATCAAACAAATAGAATATATAATTGCCGTTAGCCAAATCACCTCTCCAAAAAATATAATTTCGGCATCCAGAATATCCAACAACCGTTTTTGCATTTTCCTTATCAGCGAAATTATTGCAGATAACCTAATTAAAGAACATCCATTTATCAGAGTCAACGATAACGAAATACCTATACGTAAACTTATTACACCATTCAAAAGAATAATATTATCCAATGTATACCCTACTATACCTAACAGTTTAATACTAGAAGCACTTCAAAAAGAAGGAATCAAAACCTCCTCACCCATAACAATAATAAAAGCTGGTTACGCACATACATCTAACGAGTTTGCACACATCGGCAGTTTTAAAAGACAAACCTATATACACCCTGAAGATACACCAAAATTACCCAGTTCCATCTTAATAAACTTCGAAGAAACAAATTATCGTATTTTTATTACTGACGACACTATCACTTGCTTTCTTTGCAAACAAATCGGACACCTATCTTCTTCATGTAAAAAATTTTCCGAGACAGATTACAATAATTCACTTAATATAAACCAAGAAACACCTGCACCTACTCCAAATATAAATTACGAGACAACACAAATTAATATTAATAATAACATCGCAAAATTAAACAAATCAGAAACCCTAAATAATACTCATAATACAAATTATGCAATAAATGACATACAATATCAACAAGAACCTAATAAAAGACCAGCACCAGAATCCACATGTCCTTCATCTCCACTGTACCCTCCCCCTATTAAACCTAAAACGACAGAAACGGAAAAATCCAATGTAAAAAATGATCACAACCAAAATAAAACTACGAAAAAACCAAAAATTCGGTCAAGATCAAATTCTTCGACGCGTAACACAGATAACCTTGAGGACCAACTCAAACCAGCAATTAATATTTTCTCACAGAATAAAGACTCCATGATAGACTTTGACTCTTTTAAATTTATAATCGAGAACTTTTCTAATAAAAACATCAACATTCACGTCCTTTGTGAACAAGTAGGAATCAAACCGTCGGACTTATTAGACTTAATTGAAAAGGTACGACCTGTATTAACCGACCGTAGTATCAAAATCAAAACGACTAAATTATCTAATCTAATATTCCAAAGCATGCCTTCCACAAAGGATAATCCCACGACTCCATTATAAAATATAAAAACCCCCCTCCATACACACTATGAGCACAATTATACATTGGAACATCAACGGTTTTTATAAACGTTATGTTGACATCAACCGAATTTTATATAATTATCAACCATCAATCCTTTGCTTTCAAGAAACTAATTTAAAAAATAATCATACTGCACATATTAAAAACTACACTGGTTATTTTAAAAACAGAACTCTTGCCCAAAGAGCGAGTGGTGGAGTAGCTACCTTTATTATAAATAATATAGAAAGTGAAAACATCCCAATTATATCCGAACACGAAGTAATAGCAACAACCATTAAATTCCAAAAACACTTATGTATCTGCAATATATATTTGCCCGACAATAAAATATTTACAAAACAACATCTTAAAGATATAGTCAAACAACTACCCAGACCCTTTATCCTTTTGGGCGATTTCAATAGCCGTAGCACAGCATGGGGATGCACTTCCACAGACAACCGAGGACATATCATAGAAGAATTTTTAGATGAAGAAAACCTTATACTTCTTAACAACAGTGAACCAACCAGACACAATATATATAACGGAACCTTATCTGCAATAGATCTTACCATCACAGATTCTCATACCTCAACACTATTAGACTGGCAAGTCCTCACATCTTATAATGGTAGCGACCACTGGCCCATAGGAATGCAATATCATAACACTGCCCACACTCAAACTCAATCTACAAAGTGGAACCTTAAAAATCCTAACTGGGAGCTTTACACTGATATAATTGAAAATGAGTTAAACAACAACCCTCTGAACTTAAATTTAGAAATAAATCAAACAACAACTACCTCAATAAATACAATAGTCACTAAATTTACGAACATTATTACAGAAACAGCCCATAAAACAATTGGCCTCAAGACCTATACTCATTTAAGAAAAACCACACCATGGTGGAACAAAGAATGCCAAGAATCCATCAAAAATTATAAAAAAGCCCTAAACCGATTTAAAAAAACTAAATCGATACTAGACCATATTCAATTAAAACATACTAGAGCCATTTCACGTTACATCATTAAAAAGAATAAAACCGTAGCTTGGCAAAACTTTACTTCCACAATAAACCATAAAGTAAACCCATCAATCATTTGGAACAAAATCAACAATATCAAAGGAAATAAATTCAGTAAACTCCCCGATATCTTACACTACAACCAAGAAATAGTAACAACATCAAATACAGCTGAAGCTTTTGCGCATTTTTTCCAAAATAACAATAGCGATGAAAATTATACTCCAGACTTTATCTCACTTAAAACCTCAACCCGTGATATCCCTGTAACATCAGCTAGCCATAGTAACAAACATTATAATAAGGACCTGGACATTTCCGAACTCACCAGCGCACTTAACACTTGCTCCAGCAAAAGCCCAGGCCCAGACAACTTGCCATACATTTTCCTCAAGAAACTCCCACAAATTGGGATTAAAACTCTACTTCAGATATACAATCTAATTTGGACACAGGGGGTTTTCCCTGACCAGTGGCGCACCGCAAACGTCATCCCTATTCCAAAACCATGTAAAAGTAAATTCGAGGTTGAAAATTACAGACCTATATCATTAATTAATACTTTAAGCAAACTTCTGGAAAAAATAATAAATAAAAGACTAATTTGGATTCTAGAAACAGAAAAACGCATCGTTAAAGAACAATGTGGCTTTAGACAAAATCATTCAACGCTTGACACATTAGCAACTATACATACTGATATTTGCTCAGCATTTAGAAGAAATCAACATTTAATTCTAATAGCATTGGATATAAAAAAAGCATACGATATGGTCTGGAGAGAAAGAGTCTTAAAAATACTTCAAACCTGGGATATTAATGGAAACCTTCTCATATTTATCCGTAACTTTTTAACCAACCGAAGCTTCAATGTAAAAATTAATGATCAACTCTCATCAAGTCACACCCTTGTCAATGGACTCCCTCAAGGATCCGTAATCAGTGTAACTCTATTTCTAGTAGCCATAAACGACATATGTCAAAATCTTCCTAAACCAGTCAAATACACACTTTTTGCTGACGACTGCAATATTTACTGCAGTGGCTCTCAAATTGAAACAACGACACAGTTCTTACAACGAGCACTTGATTCTCTTTCAAACTGGTCTTCAAAAACTGGTTTCTCTTTTTCTCCCTCCAAAACTCAATGCATCATTTTCAATAAAAAGAACAAACATCAACCAATTATCAACTTCATGAACACACAATTAAGTTTTTTAAGAAATATACGTATCCTAGGCCTCACCTTCGATGATAAACTATCATGGCAACCTCATCTAAAAAAACTTAAAACCGAATGCTTGACAAGAATGAGGACAGTCAAAATATTAGGTAACTATAACTGGGGAGCAGAAACAAAATCACTTATTTCAATATACAAAGCACTTATCCTTTCCTTAATCGATTACGGATCGGTCATATACAATTCGGCTAAGTTCAAAACTCTTAAATCCCTTGACCCAATACATAACCAAGGTATCAGATTGGCAACAGGTGCTTTCAGGACAAGCCCTATTGATAGTATAATGTGTAATGCCGGAGAACTTCCACTCCAGCTAAGACGACAAAGCGATACACTCAAATATATAACAAAAATTAAAAATCTATCAAATCACATCACTAACAACATCTTTCACATCACACTCCCTGTCAATCAACTATGTAATCGACGCACCATATTCGAAAACTATAAACTACTTAGTGAAAAACTACAACTTCGAGACCAAACACTGAGCATAGTGAAATCTACTCTCCCTCCCTGGTTATGGTCAGCTAAAATTAACACCCAACTTTCAGAACACAATAAATACAATACCCCAAGTGAAATTATCCAAAACGTTTTCCTTGAAATAATATCTCAGCAATACCCAACACACACGCAAATCTACACCGACGCTTCCAAAAATATAAATGGCACTGGATTTGCAGTAATCATCGAAAATGAAAGTTATATATTCTCTCTACCACATAACGCAAGTATTTATACAGCTGAAACATACGCCATATACGAAGCAGTTAAGACTGGACTCGCATTAAACACAGATAACATCATCATTATCAGTGACTCCTTTAGTGCAATCACATCAGTTACAAACCCCTATCCTAAGAACGAACTAGTACACTCAATTCAGAATATGCTATCTACAACAAAAAAAGACATTTCATTCATGTGGGTCCCATCACACGTAGGGATCACTGGAAACGAAATAGCAGACTCCAAGGCCAATGAAGCAACAATATCTCTTTCCTCTACTAAAATTAACAATATCACCACTTCTGATGCAACTCAAAACTTAAAAAATAAAATATTAGACGTCTGGCAAAAATATTGGACTGAAGTACCGCTTACAAACAAATTAAGAAACATAAAACCACATGTCAATCAATGGAAAAATACTTTGAACATTTCGAGAAGAGAGGAAGTAGTCATCACCCGAGCTAGAATAGGACACACTCATCTAACTCATTCCTACCTTATCAGCAAAGAACCAAGACCCACTTGCGAAACATGCAGAGTCAACTTAACAATACTCCACATCATGATCGAATGCCCAAATTTCTCAATATCGCGAAAAATACTTAACAACCCTACTACAATCCAACAAGCCCTCAACGAAGATAATACAAAGAACATATGTAACTTTTTTCGCAAAAACGAATTATTTAATAAATTGTAATATATTATTTTAAACTGTACATATTCAAAATTTAACTGATATAAAATTTTTTTTTTTTTTTTTTTTTTTTGTAACTAATTAACTAACTAAGATAGGCTAATTACCATTGTTGTTGAAGCCTTTAAATAAATAAAAAAAAAAAAAAAAAAAAAAAATATAAATATTTTATATTATTTTTATATACAATACATTATCCCACACCTTAGTTTTAAACATAGTGAACATCACATTTATTTATACCAAATTGTGTTTGTAAAATAATTTTATTTTTTTTAAACATTTTTGTCAGTACAACTTAAAATAAATATTGTATTATGAATTAATTTTACCTTTCTTATTCCAAAATTTAATTAAAAAAAAAAAAAAAAAATCATATTGAATTCTATCTATAGATATTTTTCCTTCTTTATACATTTATTCAAAAGAAAAAAATTACATAAATCTAATTTACTTGTTGCGCAATATAAAGATTATAAATATTTTTAAATTAAATAAATATATGTTTAGTTAACATTTTTGTTTCACTTAACATCATGTTCTATATTTGAGCATTAATTATTCATTACTTTTTAAGTAATTAACTACATAATAATTATCCATGACATAATCTTAAAAAAATTGAATCCAAAAATGATGTGTTCATCTTATAATTCTTAAGATTAAAGTTTTATAAGATACATCTACTAAATAATTTTTTTTATATAATTTAATTCAAACATCTTATCATACACCTTAATTATATATTTATATGTATATATGTTAGTGCGATAAAATTTGTATAAAATAAATATTTTACTAACCTATTTAGTTACAATTTATATTATTATTATTTAAGAAAGAAATATATTCATAAGGTATAAAAATTTTCATTATTTTATTGACTATTATTTTTAATTCTTAGCATATTTTACTTAATTTTCTTTTTTTTTTCTTTTTAGAGGTATCAGAAAACAATTCTACATCATTGTGGTTTGTCCATGAGAGCTGATCCTAAAGACATTGATGATAAAAAAGCTGCAAAAGCTAAAGAGCTTACCAAAAAGTTAATGCAAGAGTTGCTTTTACGTCCTGATCATGTTTTTAAAGGACAACTTTTAAGTGTGGTTCAATGTCAAACATGTGGCCATAAATCTGAGGTGACAGAAAGTTTTTTGGATTTGAGTTTGCCAATTTCAGCTGATTCAGTAAATACTTTTTTAAAAATCTTTATATCTTTGACAAACATTTTTTTTTTTGAACAATTATTTATTTGATAAATAGACGCACCAACTAACTTTCCAACGTAAAAAGGATAATGACGTTTGTAATCAGTCGAAACATCAAGCAAAAAAAGAACGTAAATTAGCATTAAAACAAGGAAGAAAAAAGAAACACGAACTAAAACAATACAATAATAAAACTCAAGATACCTTAGGTAATATTAATTCTTTTAAACTATACCTTATTGTAAATATAATAACTAAAAAAAATTGGTACTTTTATAATTTCCTGTTTTGAAACATTTATTTGATCTTTAAGTTTTAAATACTGATGCGGATATAGAAGATAATATGGAAATTGAAACAAATGAAATTGAAATGTCTGATTGGAAAAATGAAAACAAAGAAAATCCAGAATCTGGATATGGTTCAGAAAAGCAACCATCTAATGTTACTAGCCCTTCTCTGAGTATTACAGAACTTACTACATTGATGAATAATACTCCTCTGGCTGATCATGATCACCAAATGGATGCTGATCGAATTTTAGACTCTGAAAAGCCCATGGATTTGGATTCAGTACTACCTGGTTGTAGTCCTACTAATTGTCCAAGTTCACCTCAAGGATCATCACTTGATTCTATGCGTGCCAATGTCAGTCCAGATTACATGGATGTTGGAACAGATAGTGCAAATGAAAATCAGGTATTGATAATTAATTAAAAATATAACTAAGTACCTATATGAGTGTATATTCATTTTGAAGACCTACATGTTTCTTTACAAATTTAAGGACATTATAATCTTTCAGAATAGATAACAGAAAAATTAAATATAATTGGATATTGGATTATTGGATGTCCTTTATTGATAAAGTTGATTTGTATCTTATACTTACCTCAATTGAAAAATATAATTTACTCTTTATTTATTTATCTATATTTATGTTTAGGAACGTAACAATCCTACACCAAATGTTAGTGACAACAATAGTGATGGTTTATTTGATGACTCTAAAAGTGAAGATGAAGTTGAAGACGAAGAAGAAGGTGAATTTTCTCAAGAATGTCCACAGGCTACTTTGCAACCTAAACCAAAATGTAAAGATGGCGAGTGTTCAGTTTTATCTTGTTTAAATGAGTTTACAGAATCAGAGATAATGACCGGTAATAATAAAGTTTCATGTGAACAATGTACAGAACAGTACAAACAAAGTAAGTTTTTATAGAAATTTAATATTATATTGAGAATTAATTTTTTTTTTTTTTTTTAGGGACAAATGATAAAAAAACAATTTATCGCCAAAGTACAAAACAAATGTTGATTAGTTCTCCTCCGGCTATTCTCATATTGCATTTAAAGCGTTTTCAAATGTGTTATTCGACTACAAGAAAAATGGCAGGAGATGTATCATTTCCTTGGGTATTAGATATTGCTCCGTACTGTTCTGTTAAATGCCAAGTAAATATTAGATAATTATTTCATTAATTATAATATAAATATTATATTTGTTTATTTTTTTTCCTTAGAATAAATTAAGCCCAGGTCAAAATCGAATATTGTACTCTCTATATGGTGTAGTTGAACATACCGGGTTCCTACACAGTGGTCATTATATTGCATATGTAAAAGTATGATTCATTTATCATTTACAAATTACTCAATGTATTTATTAAGCATACTAAAATCTATTTTGTATATTATACCTAGGTCAGGGATCCTGTTAAAGATGATAGCTACCGCCTATCATTTTTAGAAGGTAGTAAGACGAAACTATCCAAAGTTATTGATGGCAATGATGACCCTTCTCATTTAGCACCGAATGGTACTTGGTATTATGTCAGTGATAGCTTAGTTCAACAAGTGGAACCAAAAGCTGTTCAAAGATGTCAGGCTTACTTGTTATTCTATGAACGAATTTTATAATACCGTTGATTTGTGTCTAAATTGTATTCAAAATAAAATATTCGAGCCAGTTCATGATATAGAAAAATAATTTGCCAACAATAGTAATACATTTGTCAATAAATTGAATTTTATTTATTCATCTTCAAATTTTCTAAATCTTATTGTAAATAATATTTTGTTGATAACATTTTAAAACTTCTAGTTAAATTCCTTTTTCAATTATTGTAACATAATAAAAATAATTTTACTTTTATATTGGTTGTGTTTATTTTTATCCCGTGCCAGTGATATACTTAAAGTATGATATTTATATAGCTTATGATAAAAAAAATTAATTTTTTTTTTTTATAATTATATTCAGAAAGTTAATATTTAAATAGATAAGCTATAATAAATAAAATAATTATAATTTGCAGAAAATTAATTGAATGTTATAAAAAATATATCAATTCCTCAAAAGTCATCTAAAAGTTCTTTCAATTTTTTTGATTCTTAAAAAGTCTTTAACAAAGACTTATTATATTAATCATTAATTTATAATTGATAATTATCTTAGGAAAATGGAAGTCAACATTTTTGAATAATATAATCATGAAATAAGATATATTTTAACAACACTATAAATGCATCTTAATTTGTAATGCATTTGAATGAAATAATTATTCAGTTGATTAAATTTTGCGGTATAAGATTTAGTACAAATTTCAAATAGGTACAATGCAAATAACTCATTTATTTATAATAAAGACCAAAGCAATGTTTTTCTTCTACTGTATGGTAAAATTTATTAAAGACATCTAATTAAACACTTTAGTAAACAATTAACAAAAATTAGTATTTGGTGTATAATAGTTTAAAGAAAAATTATGAAGATTATTTTAGTCTTGTATCTAATTATTTCTTATTAAAATGAAATTTTAATAAATGCATGTTTATATTGTATGAAGATTTTTTTTAACATAAACAAAAATACAATAACAAAATTGAAAAACACAAGTGCAGGAATATATGATAATGTTAACCTGTGTAGAATAGGAAAAATTTGTAATTTGTATTATATTTTTGGAAAATAATGAAATATTTCGGATCATAATCCAGATGATACTTTTTAACCTGTACAATTAAATATGTTTTACATTATAAAATATAGTGATATATTACATGAGCATATTCATAAACTTGATCAATGTAAATAAAAATGAGTAATATGACATGCTACACACAAAATATTGTATAATATTAAATAATTAGGCATAAACAATACTGTATATTTACATTCCCATAACATTCATTGGACTGATTCATTCATCTTTTAGAATAATATTATGTCTTATATTTGAATGAACATTCAGATTTAACCAGAATTGAGAATTGAGATCCCAATACTGAAATACTGAAATTAATTCTACAGGTAATCAAAAAATATGATATTCAATATCAATAATTTACGGACAATAGGTATGTTCTTCTCTAAATGATTGTCTAGCCAGTTGAAATCTGTGCACTAATTTCGTACAAGCCAACGTGTATGTTAAAATAAATTATTCTTGGATGGAGTCAAACAATTCTTTAGATAATAATTGAACTTATTCTCAAGCACAATAGTTTGTTTCAAATGTTATTACTTGCATGCTATGGTGCACAGGAGTATGAGAACCACCCAAAAAAATTACATATGCAATTATGATATACCAATAGATTGTTTTTAACTGATTATTATTATTAAGTCTGTGATTAAAAAAAGAAGTTTTTGCAGCTTTTCTGGTGTTATTTTTTAATTCAGAGGTTCTCAAGTGGGTCGCGATTATATTTTTGGGGGGTCGCGCTATATTTTTATATTAAAAATAAATATATATTTTTTGTAGTAAGCAACTGATTCACTAAAAAAAATGGGTTATTCATGATATTGTGGGTCACCAAATTTTAAAAAATTCCCAATATGGGTCGTACAATAAAAAGTTTGGGAACCTCTGTTCTAATTTATTTTTACTTCACTATGACGGTAAAGCTAAGGGAGCTAAGAGAAAATAAATGTTGATAAGTATATTATATGTACCATAAAGTAAAAATATGTACCTACATCTAAACTTCAAGGTGAACTGATATCAATACACCTTGCTGTACCTATAACAAAAGTAAAAATTTTTACCTGCTTACACAGGTACCTTACCTTTAATTTTACAAATTATTTGTGCACCATCATATGAAAACGAGCCACCACTGCTTACACGAACACATTTTAACTTGACATATTTATTATTTAGGTAATGTAAATATGTATGAATTCATAATTGTACAGGCTCTAAAGTTTGTTCTGAAATAAAAACTACAATGCGAAAATATCGTATCCTATAAACAAAGTAGTTTATTTCAACGCTTCACCTACACAGCCACGGTTAACGGTTAACAACTTAAAAGTTGAAAAATAGTCGAACGGAGCGCTATCTATGACCGTTTAATTGGGCTACTATTTTCACTATCTCCATGCATGGATCTCTACTTTCTACGGGTCTGCTTATCTTTAGCCTTCATGATTTTGTGAATATTTTATTGTATTTTTTATCATCGTATTTTGTTATATTTTACTGATCGGCACACTCCAAAGTTAAGTTTTGCTAAAGACTAAAAAGGTCTACAAAATATTTTTACCAATACAATCATGAACCATAGTTCTTGAAGTGATTTTATTTTATTTTTTTATCAAAGCTTCAAAAATGTCTAAAAATAATATTCATTAATATGTCAACACTTTAATCTGAAATTAAAGTTTTTGTGGTAGGTTTTATAATATACACATAATAGTATTAGATTGTAAAATTGAAAATTAATATTTTATATAATGTTAAATTGACCAAAGTATTTTTTATGTTTTGATGAGAACTAAATTATTTATTTTAATTTTTAGATTATACAGTTTAAGCAGCAATGGAAGTCCTTGAAGAAAATCGTAAGATCTTATTACGCACAAATGATCGTTTGACTAGTATAAAATCTATTGCTGTTGAAACTGAAGAAATTGGAACTGCAATAGTTGAAGAATTGGGAGAACAAAGGCAAACACTTAATAGTACACGCAATCGTTTGGAAGACATTGATAATTCTCGTCTATCTTCACATCGTTATGTTTCTGCTATTAACCGTCATGTCTTCCAGGATAAACTTATGCTTATACTCATTATTATTATTGAAACATGTACTTTGATCGGACTTGTTTACATAAAATTCATTAAAAATTAATGTAAACATAAGTTAATTGGCCTGCTCAACATTCATTTATAATGTATTAGAATTTTACTATGTAACTAATAATTAAAACCAATTGAATTTCCATTGTTACCTACAGTTCAACCAATTTTTTAAAAAATGTGTTAATTACTAATTTTTATATTTATTAACAATTATTATAGTAATTGGTAAATAAGGCATTGTTGTTCAGTTATAGAAAATTGTTTTTATATTTAAGTCTTAAATATTTAAAATGTATAACATACATAGTTAAATAAATTTTAAAAATATTTTTATAAAATGTTATAGAAATTTATTGTTAATAAAATGGACATTATAATTCATAAGACAAAAGAGCAGCATCAACAACTTCTACTAATTGACTGTCAGATAAATCATCCACTGTCCTATTGGTGTACTCAAAACAAATTTCATCAGGTAACTTTGTACCATTAGATCGGTACTGATGACAATCAGGATCATAACACTTTTGATACCAATACATTTCATTCAGATCTACTACATACTTCACGTTATTGTTCTTATGTTGCCGTTTAATGTTGCCGCAGTAGCGATTCTTCACAATACTGTAAACCAGTTTGTTAACTGAAGGGAAATAATAGTTTCTAAAAATCTTTCCAGGAAACACGAGATCAGATATAAACTTATCTATGCGTGGAAATGGTGTATTTGTGTAAGATGTGTAACATTCACTCTTGTTTTCTTTATCTGATTGTGTGTACTTGTTTCCTAATTGTGAACTAATCTCACTGACCATGTTTGTGAAATTCAATAATACTTTACCTTCACAACCAAATGTTATTAAAGACTTAAGAAATATTTGTTTATTAAAGCAGTCGTCGCAATGTGCTTTTTCTGAGAGTTGATACTTGTTGGTTTTACTCAGCAATAAAGGGACATTTTTTTTTAACTTTGATGACATGAATAATCTAAAATGCCTGTTTCTAGAATATACACTTTGGTCGCAAAACAATCCTTTATTGGTTTTCAAATCCAAAAGATCACTAGTAGTTATACCACCGTAAAAGCGTCCATTGTCCTCTGGGTTGTGATCTTCAGACAAAAACTTATCAATTTCAGTACACACAAATTTAACGAAATAACCAGCTTGTATGTTATTTGAGAATACCAATGATGGGAACACTAAATGATGGCTGAACTTTTCTGGTGTCGATGAGTCCAAATCAAGAACGTCTTCTTGATTGCACAACACATCAAACTTTTGTCTGACAAACAGTATGATGACTTTGACAAAGGTCTCTAGCATTTTGGTGCCATTGGACTCGGGATTCTCTTTGCAATCATATTCTAAATCAAAGTACAACTTGCACGGATGGCCCTCGGTTATGATCTCGTATGTGTGCCTTTCATACTGCGGTTTTCGTGAGTCATAGTACCAAAATGTCTCGGGATGCGCGACCATGAAGTACCGCTGACCATTACTTTGTTCGTACGTGAATGACATGCAACCACACGATTTTTCCTTCGCATAGTCCAGCGCCTCCTGCTGCCTAGGAAAGTTTTTCCAACCGATTGGCGGTCCCAGCAATCTGTTGACGTTGGTCAAATGGCACGGTTCGCGTCTCACCTTCTTCCGGGAGATCGATGACGACACCACCGATTCTAAAGCATTACGTTTCGATGGACCGTAGAAAATGTTGGTCGTCACACCTGACATGGCTTCAGCTACGTTCAGACAATTCGAGCCGTCGATTTCAACGTTGTCGTCGGTAGAACTTATAGTGCACAAGAAAATAATTCAATAACCAATAAGTCATAATATAAATACGCATTACGCATCACGGTCTTAGGGAAATTCAATTTTGAACTTGGTTTACCCGTTATCGTATCCGTTTGTATACTTATGTTATGCTGACCAATGGGAGGGGTGTGATTATTTGATAATGGCTTTGATAATATTTGATTATTTTTTATTTATATCCACCATAGACATAATATAATGTCTATGATATCCACGGTCTTAGAAGATCTTCTAAGACCGTGCTTATATCATTGATATTAAACTAACATGTTTAATATCTATGGTTTATACCTATTTATCGCTGAGACAGATAACAACTACTGGAGCGCGAACAAAAACACGTCGTTTATACACGCAACCCGTGGTAAAAGCGTATATAAAAAATTAAAATTAAGTTATTTAAACAATTTTTTTTATAATATTGAATAGCCAATATTATATTTAAAATGGTTATGACCTGTTTGGAATTTGGATGTACCAATAGGTTCAATAAAGGTGGATCTATTCAATTTAATAAGTAGGAATTTTTTAAATAGGTTTTGAAAAACTCCTATCACAATTTTTATGTTTCCCTAAACCCAAATTATAAACACAAATATTTTATAAATAGATTCCCACTTAATAATCCTGAACTGCTCAAAAAATGGCTTCATCAGACTAAAATAGTGTTGCCATACGTCCCGGTTTGACCAGGACAGTATCAATTTCGAGTATGGCCGGTGTTCCGATGATTTGTTTCGGGACAACCAATTATCCCAAAATGATTCTTTAATAATGTATGTTTGTATTTTATTAAACTCTAGTTCGAAAAACCCTAATAATTATCATGATAAAATAAAATGTTGAATAATTGACTGACGAAATTTGTTTTTAATTATTTTCCTGACTAAATGAGACTTTAAAAACATTAAAAATATTTTTTAATAATTTTAGACAAGTATTTTTATAAATATATCTAAAATACGTCCAGTGTGCAATCCCCTAGATCCCTAGTAAAAATATTATTATAAATTATAATATTACGAGTATATAGGTACTTACGAAATTGTTATGCACGTAGTACGTCCTTTCTGATTGAAAAGTTTGAATAAAATGATAACAAACATGCATTTTAAAGTTATTATTTAAAATAAAATAACACATTATAATATCTAAATATATCATAGTTAGAATTATTTTACAAAATTATAGCTACAGACTATATATGTGTATATTTATGAACTTACACTTTTACGATTCCTCAATGACGCGCCGTGATATTCTAGATACTGTGTTTATTATTATTATTATTGTTATTTAATACAATTTCTTATGTATCAATATTTTATTATAAGTTATGACCCGATATTAAATTGTTAGTATTTAGCATTGTAACTTAACATTATTACTCAATTCATGTAATTCATGATTAATATTCATAAATACAAAGTCACATCACCGGTAGTACATCTTAAACATATTTTATAAAATGTAATATATCCAGTATATAAAACAATTTATTTATTCGAATCATTTTTAAAACATTTAATTGACAACAGTAACTTGGTAATTTTTAGTCCTTCAATTTGCATCCCTCTTGTTAGTAATGCTATATTATAGATTTATTAAGCTCATGTTAATAGTTATGCTTATTTAATGAAATACATTTAAGCCTATAGAATAATGAATTAAAAAATTATAGGCTTTGAAAATATGGGTCATTGGAATTATAGAGTATTATAGCACCAGTTTGTGTAGGTTTCCTTTTATAGGAAATAAATAATTAATAAAATAAATTAATACATCTACTTTAATAAAACTTGCAAGAAATTGAAAGTCGTTCCAAAATACATTAATATATATGTATATATATATATATATATGTACACATTAATATATCAAATAAACTTCCGATGCTACAATCAAAGCCAAGAGAGGAGCAGAGAAAATATGACTCAACTTCTCAACTTGAAAATTGTATTGCAGCAAAAAAAAAATGTGATAGAGGAGAGATTAATGATTTAGAAATAATTTTATCCCGACATTTAAACTACTTACAGATGTTACACTATAAAAACATATTCAACAAAAATTACAACATAAGAAAAATGAGAAATGGCATAGGGTTAATGATAAAATTAATATTTTAGTAGCATAAAATACACGACAATTAGCAATTAAAAACCAACATTCTTTTCAATTACGAGTTGCTAATTTAACTTCTATAGTTTTTCAATAAACTGAAAATGATTTATTAAATACAGGTAGTAAATTCAATGCACATCAAACATTAATCTTTCAATAAATTTAAAACTAATTAATACTATGTAATTCAGCTAAAAATAAACAAGATAGCTTAAGAACAACACCAATAAAAAATACAAAAATAATCTATAATAAATATAATATTTATAATAAAATAATTGATATTCGTTTTCTACTAAAATCACAATCGTAGACCAATACCAGCGAACTAATAATGTACCTACATTATGCTTACGTTTACGCGTATAATAATGTTGGGACGCACCACTCGCAATCATCCTATATAGCTATTTTACAATGACGTCGATGAGTGCTTTATTTAATGGGCCGTAATTTTAAAATGAGTTACCAGAACCTACCATCAAGTTATAGCCAGGGCTAAGATTTAAATTGTACGATGTGGATGGAGTCAAAAAAACTGATAATCATCTACAAACTACAAAGTAAACATCTACCCACCACAAAATTAAAATACAGGAGCCAATCGCCACATAAATATTCCACTTCTGCTCCACTGGTGGTTGTCACGGTACTTAATAACCGACTATAAAAACTTCCGTACTGGATTTGGCTCATCTTATTCATGGTTAATATCAAACATATATTTAAGTCTAATAGAACAAGTTTTATTATGCAGCTTTATGCAATTTTGTAATTTTGAATAAGAGCAAAAGTTGTTAAAATTAATATCGACCGATAGATCTTTGTATTAAATCAAAGGTTTAAATTCAATGTTGCAAAATGGTCTACGCTTACCAATTACTCTAATTGTTATTCCCAGTCAACAACCTTTAAATTATAACAACTACTCATTATTCAGCTCAGGTATTTAAAATAATGAAAATATTTATATCCAATCAATCATTGTCAACTAATACCTATGCTTAATCATCACAAAAATACAAAATATGCTTCATTGGTAAATTATGTAAGAAATAATAATAATAGTAGTATTTTTATCTCAGTTTTATTAACATGAAACCAGTAAAACTGTAATAAATTACAATAAAAAGCAAATTGACATTTTGTTGGATAGCCTACAAGTAAGAAATAACATTAAATTTAAATATTTTTTTAAACAACATATTCAGAACAAAGGCTATATAGTGATACAATGTAAGTATCTGTTAAAAAAGGCTGATTATTTTTTATTATTTTATTATGTAATGTTTTAAAAAAACTTTATTTGGACCGTAAATGTTTAAGATGTTTAAGAAAAATATTTAAACCATATCTCTTGATCAAACTATACAGATAGAATATCTATCATATCTATTTTTATTTTTTAAATATCAGAAAAACTCCATTTCAACAGTTTTTTTTTACCAAATCCGTTTCCATAGAAATATGAATGAATACTTAGTTACACACGATATGCTTATATATTGAAATAATACGTTAATATTTGCCAAAAATGACTGAGCATCCATGACATCCACACAGAAGAGAAAATAATGGAACGGAATGTTTCATTAACCACTTCCATCAGCAAATTCATTGACAATCAACAACTTGAACACTAGTATTTAAAAATAGGTAAGTAATTATATAATATAATCTTCTTCATCTACTTCGCCTTCCTCCCAACTATATGGGGTCGGCCACCCTTGTCCTACACCTCCACTTTACTCGGTCAATCACATCTCCTCTGCACACACCGACAGCCCTCATGTCATTCTCCAAAGTCTCCAACCATCTCTTTTTTGGTCTTCCTCTTCCTCTTTTCCCTTCAACGTCCATCTTCATAACCACTCTTACTGCATTCGTTTCCTCTCGCCACATCACATGCCCAAACCATCTCAGTCTATTTTCTCTCATCTTGTCCACAATTGGCGCTACACCAACACTACCTCTCACGTATTCATTCCTTATTCTATCTTCTCTTGTCACTCCACTCAACCATCTAAGCATTCTCATTTCCGCAACACTCATACTTTGTTCTATTCTCCTGTTAACCGCCCAACACTCTGAACCATACAGCATAGTTGGTCTCACTACACTTTTATAAAATTTACCTTTCAGTAATTTTTTTTATTTTTTTATTTTATATTATAATATAATATAATGTAAAATTATATCGGTTATCATTATTTTTAAAAATTTACATTCCGATCGGGTAAATATTGTTCGACATCAATTCTATATCATGCTAAAAATAATTATTGCTTTGAATGAATTGTTTCGCGTGAGGAAGAATGCAAACCGTCGTTATAACTTTCAGTTCACAACGTTATGATGTCAACCGGTTTATAGATAGAGTAATAAGTAATAAATTCAGATGCTTGTGGGCATGGGTTGGGAATTTTCTGAGTAATATTTTTTTTTTTAGTTTAATCCCTCTATAGTACGAGCATTTCAATATATTTACGTGTAACGGTAGCATACGACCAGCCTGTTGTGAAGAACATTTGAGATAGGTAGCGGTAAGAATAGTAGTATATTCAAGATTCGAGACAAAAAACTTGTACTTAATTGGTAACTAAGACTTAGACTTATGAATTATTTACATTGATAGAATATGAACATTAATTTTAGAATTTTAAAATCAATTGTATTATGTGTAGTGCCAGGGTACAGTTAGTATTTTACCATTACTAGCATTGTGTAAACACTAATAGACAGTGTTTATTTCAAGAGGGTGATACCCCAGGAGAATATTACACCATGAAGAAAACTGTAAACCCCTCAAATCGTAAAAATATC
Source organism: Sipha maydis (assembly GCA_034509805.1). Classification (NCBI taxonomy): domain Eukaryota; kingdom Metazoa; phylum Arthropoda; class Insecta; order Hemiptera; family Aphididae; genus Sipha; species Sipha maydis. The sequence goes on from JASXSY010002784.1 coordinate 86,124, forward strand.
TTCTCTGATCAGTCGTTTCAGCCACACGTGCGTTCATTTAATCGCTATCGGATGTTTTTTTTAGTGTAATTGTCATTTGTTCCTACTTAAATTCTTGATAATATTTAATAAACCATGTCCGTTGTTGTGCTACTTGCTCATTAGATATTTTTGAGTTTGGTAAAAATGGTATTAACTGTTCAATTTGTATGCTTAATTATCATATTCGCTGTACATCATATAATAAAATAAATCGATCGAATTCATGGATATGTAACTCATGCATGACTCACATGTGAGATATCTGGGCTTGGAAATCGTTCGAAATCGGCTTCTTTTTCTATGTTGATGGCGAAACTTGATTCCATAATAGGTACGTTAAAGGAAATTAAAACTACTATTTTTTCCAAGCATGAAAAGTCATTTGTGTCTTTAAACTCTAAAATGGATAACATTTATAACCAGAATGGGTCTCTCTTTGAAGAAAATAAGTTAATTAACAATAGATTGAATGACCTTGAGCTCAAGATGGCAACGCTCTCTACTCAAGCTATCTTATCTGAAATAACTGAACGTCAATCAAAATCTAAAAATCTTATTATATTTAATACCATTGAGTGTCAGTATAGAAGTA
>JASXSY010002785.1:0-19057 GCA_034509805.1 Sipha maydis
GAATGTATTTCTATAACATTCGAATGATCAATATATATTAATTTACTATTACCATATCTTAAATCAGCACTTCCTTAAAAAGTACAAAGTCAAATTAAAACTTAAATTTTATGTTTAATTAAATGTATACATAAATTCTAAAGATGTAAAATTATTATAGTTTCCGAATATGTAAATGTACATTGAAATTATGGAAAATAGTCAAAATTATCTGATCTCGATACATAGTGTATTGAACTGATGTCCTAATTTAATGTTTATTCAATATTTGAACATTCCAAACTTTTTCAAAAAGCAAAAAAAAACATATGTTTGTGGAAACAATGATATTCAAGCGAAAAGTCATTTAAAGATGCGTAAATTAATGTAAAAGTGAATATATAAAAAGTTAAATATAAACTCATGATACGGTTATCTGACATAAGGTTAAGAATAAGAGTTTCAAATAACAAGAGTTTACACGAAATAATGCTTTTAAAAATTTGAGTGGACAGCTGTTACATTGTAATTTTTAACGAAGCATCGATGATGCGAGAGTATTTACGAATAATTATAAAGAAGTAACAATTTTTGATTAACTATTGACAATGATTGTGTAAACTATTGATAATAATTTATATATATATAAATATAAGTCGTACTTAAAGAGAGATTCTTTTGCAAATCACATTTTTCCAGAATCCTATAGTAGCATATATTGATGCACTGGAAGTCGGCACACGGACGAAATTCGACATCAGCATTATAACGATATCGGAAACATCATCTAAAAAAGAAAATTGACTCTTATTAAAATTATAAGAAATTGTTCCATATCAAATACTCAAATAGAACGATGTGTAGTGATCAATTTGAATGTATTTCTATAACATTCGAATGATCAATATATATTAATTTACTATTACCATATCTTAAATCAGCACTTCCTTAAAAAGTACAAAGTCAAATTAAAACTTAAATTTTATGTTTAATTAAATGTATACATAAATTCTAAAGATGTAAAATTATTATAGTTTCCGAATATGTAAATGTACATTGAAATTATGGAAAATAGTCAAAATTATCTGATCTCGATACATAGTGTATTGAACTGATGTCCTAATTTAATGTTTATTCAATATTTGAACATTCCAAACTTTTTCAAAAAGCAAAAAAAAACATATGTTTGTGGAAACAATGATATTCAAGCGAAAAGTCATTTAAAGATGCGTAAATTAATGTAAAAGTGAATATATAAAAAGTTAAATATAAACTCATGATACGGTTATCTGACATAAGGTTAAGAATAAGAGTTTCAAATAACAAGAGTTTACACGAAATAATGCTTTTAAAAATTTGAGTGGACAGCTGTTACATTGTAATTTTTAACGAAGCATCGATGATGCGAGAGTATTTACGAATAATTATAAAGAAGTAACAATTTTTGATTAACTATTGACAATGATTGTGTAAACTATTGATAATAATTTATATATATATAAATATAAGTCGTACTTAAAGAGAGATTCTTTTGCAAATCACATTTTTCCAGAATCCTATAGTAGCATATATTGATGCACTGGAAGTCGGCACACGGACGAAATTCGACATCAGCATTATAACGATATCGGAAACATCATCTAAAAAAGAAAATTGACTCTTATTAAAATTATAAGAAATTGTTCCATATCAAATACTCAAATAGAACGATGTGTAGTGATCAATTTGAATGTATTTCTATAACATTCGAATGATCAATATATATTAATTTACTATTACCATATCTTAAATCAGCACTTCCTTAAAAAGTACAAAGTCAAATTAAAACTTAAATTTTATGTTTAATTAAATGTATACATAAATTCTAAAGATGTAAAATTATTATAGTTTCCGAATATGTAAATGTACATTGAAATCATGGAAAATAGTCAAAATTATCTGATCTCGATACATAGTGTATTGAACTGATGTCCTAATTTAATGTTTATTCAATATTTGAACATTCCAAACTTTTTCAAAAAGCAAAAAAAAACATATGTTTGTGGAAACAATGATATTCAAGCGAAAAGTCATTTAAAGATGCGTAAATTAATGTAAAAGTGAATATATAAAAAGTTAAATATAAACTCATGATACGGTTATCTGACATAAGGTTAAGAATAAGAGTTTCAAATAACAAGAGTTTACACGAAATAATGCTTTTAAAAATTTGAGTGGACAGCTGTTACATTGTAATTTTTAACGAAGCATCGATGATGCGAGAGTATTTACGAATAATTATAAAGAAGTAACAATTTTTGATTAACTATTGACAATGATTGTGTAAACTATTGATAATAATTTATATATATATAAATATAAGTCGTACTTAAAGAGAGATTCTTTTGCAAATCACATTTTTCCAGAATCCTATAGTAGCATATATTGATGCACTGGAAGTCGGCACACGGACGAAATTCGACATCAGCATTATAACGATATCGGAAACATCATCTAAAAAAGAAAATTGACTCTTATTAAAATTATAAGAAATTGTTCCATATCAAATACTCAAATAGAACGATGTGTAGTGATCAATTTGAATGTATTTCTATAACATTCGAATGATCAATATATATTAATTTACTATTACCATATCTTAAATCAGCACTTCCTTAAAAAGTACAAAGTCAAATTAAAACTTAAATTTTATGTTTAATTAAATGTATACATAAATTCTAAAGATGTAAAATTATTATAGTTTCCGAATATGTAAATGTACATTGAAATTATGGAAAATAGTCAAAATTATCTGATCTCGATACATAGTGTATTGAACTGATGTCCTAATTTAATGTTTATTCAATATTTGAACATTCCAAACTTTTTCAAAAAGCAAAAAAAAACATATGTTTGTGGAAACAATGATATTCAAGCGAAAAGTCATTTAAAGATGCGTAAATTAATGTAAAAGTGAATATATAAAAAGTTAAATATAAACTCATGATACGGTTATCTGACATAAGGTTAAGAATAAGAGTTTCAAATAACAAGAGTTTACACGAAATAATGCTTTTAAAAATTTGAGTGGACAGCTGTTACATTGTAATTTTTAACGAAGCATCGATGATGCGAGAGTATTTACGAATAATTATAAAGAAGTAACAATTTTTGATTAACTATTGACAATGATTGTGTAAACTATTGATAATAATTTATATATATATAAATATAAGTCGTACTTAAAGAGAGATTCTTTTGCAAATCACATTTTTCCAGAATCCTATAGTAGCATATATTGATGCACTGGAAGTCGGCACACGGACGAAATTCGACATCAGCATTATAACGATATCGGAAACATCATCTAAAAAAGAAAATTGACTCTTATTAAAATTATAAGAAATTGTTCCATATCAAATACTCAAATAGAACGATGTGTAGTGATCAATTTGAATGTATTTCTATAACATTCGAATGATCAATATATATTAATTTACTATTACCATATCTTAAATCAGCACTTCCTTAAAAAGTACAAAGTCAAATTAAAACTTAAATTTTATGTTTAATTAAATGTATACATAAATTCTAAAGATGTAAAATTATTATAGTTTCCGAATATGTAAATGTACATTGAAATTATGGAAAATAGTCAAAATTATCTGATCTCGATACATAGTGTATTGAACTGATGTCCTAATTTAATGTTTATTCAATATTTGAACATTCCAAACTTTTTCAAAAAGCAAAAAAAAACATATGTTTGTGGAAACAATGATATTCAAGCGAAAAGTCATTTAAAGATGCGTAAATTAATGTAAAAGTGAATATATAAAAAGTTAAATATAAACTCATGATACGGTTATCTGACATAAGGTTAAGAATAAGAGTTTCAAATAACAAGAGTTTACACGAAATAATGCTTTTAAAAATTTGAGTGGACAGCTGTTACATTGTAATTTTTAACGAAGCATCGATGATGCGAGAGTATTTACGAATAATTATAAAGAAGTAACAATTTTTGATTAACTATTGACAATGATTGTGTAAACTATTGATAATAATTTATATATATATAAATATAAGTCGTACTTAAAGAGAGATTCTTTTGCAAATCACATTTTTCCAGAATCCTATAGTAGCATATATTGATGCACTGGAAGTCGGCACACGGACGAAATTCGACATCAGCATTATAACGATATCGGAAACATCATCTAAAAAAGAAAATTGACTCTTATTAAAATTATAAGAAATTGTTCCATATCAAATACTCAAATAGAACGATGTGTAGTGATCAATTTGAATGTATTTCTATAACATTCGAATGATCAATATATATTAATTTACTATTACCATATCTTAAATCAGCACTTCCTTAAAAAGTACAAAGTCAAATTAAAACTTAAATTTTATGTTTAATTAAATGTATACATAAATTCTAAAGATGTAAAATTATTATAGTTTCCGAATATGTAAATGTACATTGAAATTATGGAAAATAGTCAAAATTATCTGATCTCGATACATAGTGTATTGAACTGATGTCCTAATTTAATGTTTATTCAATATTTGAACATTCCAAACTTTTTCAAAAAGCAAAAAAAAACATATGTTTGTGGAAACAATGATATTCAAGCGAAAAGTCATTTAAAGATGCGTAAATTAATGTAAAAGTGAATATATAAAAAGTTAAATATAAACTCATGATACGGTTATCTGACATAAGGTTAAGAATAAGAGTTTCAAATAACAAGAGTTTACACGAAATAATGCTTTTAAAAATTTGAGTGGACAGCTGTTACATTGTAATTTTTAACGAAGCATCGATGATGCGAGAGTATTTACGAATAATTATAAAGAAGTAACAATTTTTGATTAACTATTGACAATGATTGTGTAAACTATTGATAATAATTTATATATATATAAATATAAGTCGTACTTAAAGAGAGATTCTTTTGCAAATCACATTTTTCCAGAATCCTATAGTAGCATATATTGATGCACTGGAAGTCGGCACACGAACGAAATTCAACATCAGCATTATAACGATATCGGAAACATCATCTAAAAAGGAAATTGACTCTTATTAAAATTATAAGAAATTGTTCCATATCAAATACTCAAATAGAACGATGTGTAGTGATCAATTTGAATGTATTTCTATAACATTCGAGTAATCAATATATATTAATTTACTATTACCATATCTTAAATCAGCACTTCCTTAAAAAGTACAAAGTCAAATTAAAACTTAAATTTTATGTTTAATTAAATGTATACATAAATTCTAAAGATGTAAAATTATTATAGTTTCCGAATATGTAAATGTACATTGAAATTATGGAAAATAGTCAAAATTATCTGATCTCGATACATAGTGTATTGAACTGATGTCCTAATTTAATGTTTATTCAATATTTGAACATTCCAAACTTTTTCAAAAAGCAAAAAAAAACATATGTTTGTGGAAACAATGATATTCAAGCGAAAAGTCATTTAAAGATGCGTAAATTAATGTAAAAGTGAATATATAAAAAGTTAAATATAAACTCATGATACGGTTATCTGACATAAGGTTAAGAATAAGAGTTTCAAATAACAAGAGTTTACACGAAATAATGCTTTTAAAAATTTGAGTGGACAGCTGTTACATTGTAATTTTTAACGAAGCATCGATGATGCGAGAGTATTTACGAATAATTATAAAGAAGTAACAATTTTTGATTAACTATTGACAATGATTGTGTAAACTATTGATAATAATTTATATATATATAAATATAAGTCGTACTTAAAGAGAGATTCTTTTGCAAATCACATTTTTCCAGAATCCTATAGTAGCATATATTGATGCACTGGAAGTCGGCACACGGACGAAATTCGACATCAGCATTATAACGATATCGGAAACATCATCTAAAAAAGAAAATTGACTCTTATTAAAATTATAAGAAATTGTTCCATATCAAATACTCAAATAGAACGATGTGTAGTGATCAATTTGAATGTATTTCTATAACATTCGAATGATCAATATATATTAATTTACTATTACCATATCTTAAATCAGCACTTCCTTAAAAAGTACAAAGTCAAATTAAAACTTAAATTTTATGTTTAATTAAATGTATACATAAATTCTAAAGATGTAAAATTATTATAGTTTCCGAATATGTAAATGTACATTGAAATTATGGAAAATAGTCAAAATTATCTGATCTCGATACATAGTGTATTGAACTGATGTCCTAATTTAATGTTTATTCAATATTTGAACATTCCAAACTTTTTCAAAAAGCAAAAAAAAACATATGTTTGTGGAAACAATGATATTCAAGCGAAAAGTCATTTAAAGATGCGTAAATTAATGTAAAAGTGAATATATAAAAAGTTAAATATAAACTCATGATACGGTTATCTGACATAAGGTTAAGAATAAGAGTTTCAAATAACAAGAGTTTACACGAAATAATGCTTTTAAAAATTTGAGTGGACAGCTGTTACATTGTAATTTTTAACGAAGCATCGATGATGCGAGAGTATTTACGAATAATTATAAAGAAGTAACAATTTTTGATTAACTATTGACAATGATTGTGTAAACTATTGATAATAATTTATATATATATAAATATAAGTCGTACTTAAAGAGAGATTCTTTTGCAAATCACATTTTTCCAGAATCCTATAGTAGCATATATTGATGCACTGGAAGTCGGCACACGGACGAAATTCGACATCAGCATTATAACGATATCGGAAACATCATCTAAAAAAGAAAATTGACTCTTATTAAAATTATAAGAAATTGTTCCATATCAAATACTCAAATAGAACGATGTGTAGTGATCAATTTGAATGTATTTCTATAACATTCGAATGATCAATATATATTAATTTACTATTACCATATCTTAAATCAGCACTTCCTTAAAAAGTACAAAGTCAAATTAAAACTTAAATTTTATGTTTAATTAAATGTATACATAAATTCTAAAGATGTAAAATTATTATAGTTTCCGAATATGTAAATGTACATTGAAATTATGGAAAATAGTCAAAATTATCTGATCTCGATACATAGTGTATTGAACTGATGTCCTAATTTAATGTTTATTCAATATTTGAACATTCCAAACTTTTTCAAAAAGCAAAAAAAAACATATGTTTGTGGAAACAATGATATTCAAGCGAAAAGTCATTTAAAGATGCGTAAATTAATGTAAAAGTGAATATATAAAAAGTTAAATATAAACTCATGATACGGTTATCTGACATAAGGTTAAGAATAAGAGTTTCAAATAACAAGAGTTTACACGAAATAATGCTTTTAAAAATTTGAGTGGACAGCTGTTACATTGTAATTTTTAACGAAGCATCGATGATGCGAGAGTATTTACGAATAATTATAAAGAAGTAACAATTTTTGATTAACTATTGACAATGATTGTGTAAACTATTGATAATAATTTATATATATATAAATATAAGTCGTACTTAAAGAGAGATTCTTTTGCAAATCACATTTTTCCAGAATCCTATAGTAGCATATATTGATGCACTGGAAGTCGGCACACGGACGAAATTCGACATCAGCATTATAACGATATCGGAAACATCATCTAAAAAAGAAAATTGACTCTTATTAAAATTATAAGAAATTGTTCCATATCAAATACTCAAATAGAACGATGTGTAGTGATCAATTTGAATGTATTTCTATAACATTCGAATGATCAATATATATTAATTTACTATTACCATATCTTAAATCAGCACTTCCTTAAAAAGTACAAAGTCAAATTAAAACTTAAATTTTATGTTTAATTAAATGTATACATAAATTCTAAAGATGTAAAATTATTATAGTTTCCGAATATGTAAATGTACATTGAAATTATGGAAAATAGTCAAAATTATCTGATCTCGATACATAGTGTATTGAACTGATGTCCTAATTTAATGTTTATTCAATATTTGAACATTCCAAACTTTTTCAAAAAGCAAAAAAAAACATATGTTTGTGGAAACAATGATATTCAAGCGAAAAGTCATTTAAAGATGCGTAAATTAATGTAAAAGTGAATATATAAAAAGTTAAATATAAACTCATGATACGGTTATCTGACATAAGGTTAAGAATAAGAGTTTCAAATAACAAGAGTTTACACGAAATAATGCTTTTAAAAATTTGAGTGGACAGCTGTTACATTGTAATTTTTAACGAAGCATCGATGATGCGAGAGTATTTACGAATAATTATAAAGAAGTAACAATTTTTGATTAACTATTGACAATGATTGTGTAAACTATTGATAATAATTTATATATATATAAATATAAGTCGTACTTAAAGAGAGATTCTTTTGCAAATCACATTTTTCCAGAATCCTATAGTAGCATATATTGATGCACTGGAAGTCGGCACACGGACGAAATTCGACATCAGCATTATAACGATATCGGAAACATCATCTAAAAAAGAAAATTGACTCTTATTAAAATTATAAGAAATTGTTCCATATCAAATACTCAAATAGAACGATGTGTAGTGATCAATTTGAATGTATTTCTATAACATTCGAATGATCAATATATATTAATTTACTATTACCATATCTTAAATCAGCACTTCCTTAAAAAGTACAAAGTCAAATTAAAACTTAAATTTTATGTTTAATTAAATGTATACATAAATTCTAAAGATGTAAAATTATTATAGTTTCCGAATATGTAAATGTACATTGAAATTATGGAAAATAGTCAAAATTATCTGATCTCGATACATAGTGTATTGAACTGATGTCCTAATTTAATGTTTATTCAATATTTGAACATTCCAAACTTTTTCAAAAAGCAAAAAAAAACATATGTTTGTGGAAACAATGATATTCAAGCGAAAAGTCATTTAAAGATGCGTAAATTAATGTAAAAGTGAATATATAAAAAGTTAAATATAAACTCATGATACGGTTATCTGACATAAGGTTAAGAATAAGAGTTTCAAATAACAAGAGTTTACACGAAATAATGCTTTTAAAAATTTGAGTGGACAGCTGTTACATTGTAATTTTTAACGAAGCATCGATGATGCGAGAGTATTTACGAATAATTATAAAGAAGTAACAATTTTTGATTAACTATTGACAATGATTGTGTAAACTATTGATAATAATTTATATATATATAAATATAAGTCGTACTTAAAGAGAGATTCTTTTGCAAATCACATTTTTCCAGAATCCTATAGTAGCATATATTGATGCACTGGAAGTCGGCACACGGACGAAATTCGACATCAGCATTATAACGATATCGGAAACATCATCTAAAAAAGAAAATTGACTCTTATTAAAATTATAAGAAATTGTTCCATATCAAATACTCAAATAGAACGATGTGTAGTGATCAATTTGAATGTATTTCTATAACATTCGAATGATCAATATATATTAATTTACTATTACCATATCTTAAATCAGCACTTCCTTAAAAAGTACAAAGTCAAATTAAAACTTAAATTTTATGTTTAATTAAATGTATACATAAATTCTAAAGATGTAAAATTATTATAGTTTCCGAATATGTAAATGTACATTGAAATTATGGAAAATAGTCAAAATTATCTGATCTCGATACATAGTGTATTGAACTGATGTCCTAATTTAATGTTTATTCAATATTTGAACATTCCAAACTTTTTCAAAAAGCAAAAAAAAACATATGTTTGTGGAAACAATGATATTCAAGCGAAAAGTCATTTAAAGATGCGTAAATTAATGTAAAAGTGAATATATAAAAAGTTAAATATAAACTCATGATACGGTTATCTGACATAAGGTTAAGAATAAGAGTTTCAAATAACAAGAGTTTACACGAAATAATGCTTTTAAAAATTTGAGTGGACAGCTGTTACATTGTAATTTTTAACGAAGCATCGATGATGCGAGAGTATTTACGAATAATTATAAAGAAGTAACAATTTTTGATTAACTATTGACAATGATTGTGTAAACTATTGATAATAATTTATATATATATAAATATAAGTCGTACTTAAAGAGAGATTCTTTTGCAAATCACATTTTTCCAGAATCCTATAGTAGCATATATTGATGCACTGGAAGTCGGCACACGGACGAAATTCGACATCAGCATTATAACGATATCGGAAACATCATCTAAAAAAGAAAATTGACTCTTATTAAAATTATAAGAAATTGTTCCATATCAAATACTCAAATAGAACGATGTGTAGTGATCAATTTGAATGTATTTCTATAACATTCGAATGATCAATATATATTAATTTACTATTACCATATCTTAAATCAGCACTTCCTTAAAAAGTACAAAGTCAAATTAAAACTTAAATTTTATGTTTAATTAAATGTATACATAAATTCTAAAGATGTAAAATTATTATAGTTTCCGAATATGTAAATGTACATTGAAATTATGGAAAATAGTCAAAATTATCTGATCTCGATACATAGTGTATTGAACTGATGTCCTAATTTAATGTTTATTCAATATTTGAACATTCCAAACTTTTTCAAAAAGCAAAAAAAAACATATGTTTGTGGAAACAATGATATTCAAGCGAAAAGTCATTTAAAGATGCGTAAATTAATGTAAAAGTGAATATATAAAAAGTTAAATATAAACTCATGATACGGTTATCTGACATAAGGTTAAGAATAAGAGTTTCAAATAACAAGAGTTTACACGAAATAATGCTTTTAAAAATTTGAGTGGACAGCTGTTACATTGTAATTTTTAACGAAGCATCGATGATGCGAGAGTATTTACGAATAATTATAAAGAAGTAACAATTTTTGATTAACTATTGACAATGATTGTGTAAACTATTGATAATAATTTATATATATATAAATATAAGTCGTACTTAAAGAGAGATTCTTTTGCAAATCACATTTTTCCAGAATCCTATAGTAGCATATATTGATGCACTGGAAGTCGGCACACGGACGAAATTCGACATCAGCATTATAACGATATCGGAAACATCATCTAAAAAAGAAAATTGACTCTTATTAAAATTATAAGAAATTGTTCCATATCAAATACTCAAATAGAACGATGTGTAGTGATCAATTTGAATGTATTTCTATAACATTCGAATGATCAATATATATTAATTTACTATTACCATATCTTAAATCAGCACTTCCTTAAAAAGTACAAAGTCAAATTAAAACTTAAATTTTATGTTTAATTAAATGTATACATAAATTCTAAAGATGTAAAATTATTATAGTTTCCGAATATGTAAATGTACATTGAAATTATGGAAAATAGTCAAAATTATCTGATCTCGATACATAGTGTATTGAACTGATGTCCTAATTTAATGTTTATTCAATATTTGAACATTCCAAACTTTTTCAAAAAGCAAAAAAAAACATATGTTTGTGGAAACAATGATATTCAAGCGAAAAGTCATTTAAAGATGCGTAAATTAATGTAAAAGTGAATATATAAAAAGTTAAATATAAACTCATGATACGGTTATCTGACATAAGGTTAAGAATAAGAGTTTCAAATAACAAGAGTTTACACGAAATAATGCTTTTAAAAATTTGAGTGGACAGCTGTTACATTGTAATTTTTAACGAAGCATCGATGATGCGAGAGTATTTACGAATAATTATAAAGAAGTAACAATTTTTGATTAACTATTGACAATGATTGTGTAAACTATTGATAATAATTTATATATATATGAATATAAGTCGTACTTAAAGAGAGATTCTTTTGCAAATCACATTTTTCCAGAATCCTATAGTAGCATATATTGATGCACTGGAAGTCGGCACACGGACGAAATTCAACATCAGCATTATAACGATATCGGAAACATCATCTAAAAAGGAAATTGACTCTTATTAAAATTATAAGAAATTGTTCCATATCAAATACTCAAATAGAACGATGTGTAGTGATCAATTTGAATGTATTTCTATAACATTCGAATGATCAATATATATTAATTTACTATTACCATATCTTAAATCAGCACTTCCTTAAAAAGTACAAAGTCAAATTAAAACTTAAATTTTATGTTTAATTAAATGTATACATAAATTCTAAAGATGTAAAATTATTATAGTTTCCGAATATGTAAATGTACATTGAAATCATGGAAAATAGTCAAAATTATCTGATCTCGATACATAGTGTATTGAACTGATGTCCTAAATTAATGTTTATTCAATATTTGAACATTCCAAACTTTTTCAAAAAGCAAAAAAAAACATATGTTTGTGGAAACAATGATATTCAAGCGAAAAGTCATTTAAAGATGCGTAAATTAATGTAAAAGTGAATATATAAAAAGTTAAATATAAACTCATGATACGGTTATCTGACATAAGGTTAAGAATAAGAGTTTCAAATAACAAGAGTTTACACGAAATAATGCTTTTAAAAATTTGAGTGGACAGCTGTTACATTGTAATTTTTAACGAAGCATCGATGATGCGAGAGTATTTACGAATAATTATAAAGAAGTAACAATTTTTGATTAACTATTGACAATGATTGTGTAAACTATTGATAATAATTTATATATATATAAATATAAGTCGTACTTAAAGAGAGATTCTTTTGCAAATCACATTTTTCCAGAATCCTATAGTAGCATATATTGATGCACTGGAAGTCGGCACACGGACGAAATTCAACATCAGCATTATAACGATATCGGAAACATCATCTAAAAAGGAAATTGACTCTTATTAAAATTATAAGAAATTGTTCCATATCAAATACTCAAATAGAACGATGTGTAGTGATCAATTTGAATGTATTTCTATAACATTCGAATGATCAATATATATTAATTTACTATTACCATATCTTAAATCAGCACTTCCTTAAAAAGTACAAAGTCAAATTAAAACTTAAATTTTATGTTTAATTAAATGTATACATAAATTCTAAAGATGTAAAATTATTATAGTTTCCGAATATGTAAATGTACATTGAAATTATGGAAAATAGTCAAAATTATCTGATCTCGATACATAGTGTATTGAACTGATGTCCTAATTTAATGTTTATTCAATATTTGAACATTCCAAACTTTTTCAAAAAGCAAAAAAAAACATATGTTTGTGGAAACAATGATATTCAAGCGAAAAGTCATTTAAAGATGCGTAAATTAATGTAAAAGTGAATATATAAAAAGTTAAATATAAACTCATGATACGGTTATCTGACATAAGGTTAAGAATAAGAGTTTCAAATAACAAGAGTTTACACGAAATAATGCTTTTAAAAATTTGAGTGGACAGCTGTTACATTGTAATTTTTAACGAAGCATCGATGATGCGAGAGTATTTACGAATAATTATAAAGAAGTAACAATTTTTGATTAACTATTGACAATGATTGTGTAAACTATTGATAATAATTTATATATATATAAATATAAGTCGTACTTAAAGAGAGATTCTTTTGCAAATCACATTTTTCCAGAATCCTATAGTAGCATATATTGATGCACTGGAAGTCGGCACACGGACGAAATTCGACATCAGCATTATAACGATATCGGAAACATCATCTAAAAAAGAAAATTGACTCTTATTAAAATTATAAGAAATTGTTCCATATCAAATACTCAAATAGAACGATGTGTAGTGATCAATTTGAATGTATTTCTATAACATTCGAATGATCAATATATATTAATTTACTATTACCATATCTTAAATCAGCACTTCCTTAAAAAGTACAAAGTCAAATTAAAACTTAAATTTTATGTTTAATTAAATGTATACATAAATTCTAAAGATGTAAAATTATTATAGTTTCCGAATATGTAAATGTACATTGAAATTATGGAAAATAGTCAAAATTATCTGATCTCGATACATAGTGTATTGAACTGATGTCCTAATTTAATGTTTATTCAATATTTGAACATTCCAAACTTTTTCAAAAAGCAAAAAAAAACATATGTTTGTGGAAACAATGATATTCAAGCGAAAAGTCATTTAAAGATGCGTAAATTAATGTAAAAGTGAATATATAAAAAGTTAAATATAAACTCATGATACGGTTATCTGACATAAGGTTAAGAATAAGAGTTTCAAATAACAAGAGTTTACACGAAATAATGCTTTTAAAAATTTGAGTGGACAGCTGTTACATTGTAATTTTTAACGAAGCATCGATGATGCGAGAGTATTTACGAATAATTATAAAGAAGTAACAATTTTTGATTAACTATTGACAATGATTGTGTAAACTATTGATAATAATTTATATATATATAAATATAAGTCGTACTTAAAGAGAGATTCTTTTGCAAATCACATTTTTCCAGAATCCTATAGTAGCATATATTGATGCACTGGAAGTCGGCACACGGACGAAATTCAACATCAGCATTATAACGATATCGGAAACATCATCTAAAAAGGAAATTGACTCTTATTAAAATTATAAGAAATTGTTCCATATCAAATACTCAAATAGAACGATGTGTAGTGATCAATTTGAATGTATTTCTATAACATTCGAATGATCAATATATATTAATTTACTATTACCATATCTTAAATCAGCACTTCCTTAAAAAGTACAAAGTCAAATTAAAACTTAAATTTTATGTTTAATTAAATGTATACATAAATTCTAAAGATGTAAAATTATTATAGTTTCCGAATATGTAAATGTACATTGAAATTATGGAAAATAGTCAAAATTATCTGATCTCGATACATAGTGTATTGAACTGATGTCCTAATTTAATGTTTATTCAATATTTGAACATTCCAAACTTTTTCAAAAAGCAAAAAAAAACATATGTTTGTGGAAACAATGATATTCAAGCGAAAAGTCATTTAAAGATGCGTAAATTAATGTAAAAGTGAATATATAAAAAGTTAAATATAAACTCATGATACGGTTATCTGACATAAGGTTAAGAATAAGAGTTTCAAATAACAAGAGTTTACACGAAATAATGCTTTTAAAAATTTGAGTGGACAGCTGTTACATTGTAATTTTTAACGAAGCATCGATGATGCGAGAGTATTTACGAATAATTATAAAGAAGTAACAATTTTTGATTAACTATTGACAATGATTGTGTAAACTATTGATAATAATTTATATATATATAAATATAAGTCGTACTTAAAGAGAGATTCTTTTGCAAATCACATTTTTCCAGAATCCTATAGTAGCATATATTGATGCACTGGAAGTCGGCACACGGACGAAATTCGACATCAGCATTATAACGATATCGGAAACATCATCTAAAAAAGAAAATTGACTCTTATTAAAATTATAAGAAATTGTTCCATATCAAATACTCAAATAGAACGATGTGTAGTGATCAATTTGAATGTATTTCTATAACATTCGAATGATCAATATATATTAATTTACTATTACCATATCTTAAATCAGCACTTCCTTAAAAAGTACAAAGTCAAATTAAAACTTAAATTTTATGTTTAATTAAATGTATACATAAATTCTAAAGATGTAAAATTATTATAGTTTCCGAATATGTAAATGTACATTGAAATTATGGAAAATAGTCAAAATTATCTGATCTCGATACATAGTGTATTGAACTGATGTCCTAATTTAATGTTTATTCAATATTTGAACATTCCAAACTTTTTCAAAAAGCAAAAAAAAACATATGTTTGTGGAAACAATGATATTCAAGCGAAAAGTCATTTAAAGATGCGTAAATTAATGTAAAAGTGAATATATAAAAAGTTAAATATAAACTCATGATACGGTTATCTGACATAAGGTTAAGAATAAGAGTTTCAAATAACAAGAGTTTACACGAAATAATGCTTTTAAAAATTTGAGTGGACAGCTGTTACATTGTAATTTTTAACGAAGCATCGATGATGCGAGAGTATTTACGAATAATTATAAAGAAGTAACAATTTTTGATTAACTATTGACAATGATTGTGTAAACTATTGATAATAATTTATATATATATAAATATAAGTCGTACTTAAAGAGAGATTCTTTTGCAAATCACATTTTTCCAGAATCCTATAGTAGCATATATTGATGCACTGGAAGTCGGCACACGGACGAAATTCGACATCAGCATTATAACGATATCGGAAACATCATCTAAAAAAGAAAATTGACTCTTATTAAAATTATAAGAAATTGTTCCATATCAAATACTCAAATAGAACGATGTGTAGTGATCAATTTGAATGTATTTCTATAACATTCGAATGATCAATATATATTAATTTACTATTACCATATCTTAAATCAGCACTTCCTTAAAAAGTACAAAGTCAAATTAAAACTTAAATTTTATGTTTAATTAAATGTATACATAAATTCTAAAGATGTAAAATTATTATAGTTTCCGAATATGTAAATGTACATTGAAATTATGGAAAATAGTCAAAATTATCTGATCTCGATACATAGTGTATTGAACTGATGTCCTAATTTAATGTTTATTCAATATTTGAACATTCCAAACTTTTTCAAAAAGCAAAAAAAAACATATGTTTGTGGAAACAATGATATTCAAGCGAAAAGTCATTTAAAGATGCGTAAATTAATGTAAAAGTGAATATATAAAAAGTTAAATATAAACTCATGATACGGTTATCTGACATAAGGTTAAGAATAAGAGTTTCAAATAACAAGAGTTTACACGAAATAATGCTTTTAAAAATTTGAGTGGACAGCTGTTACATTGTAATTTTTAACGAAGCATCGATGATGCGAGAGTATTTACGAATAATTATAAAGAAGTAACAATTTTTGATTAACTATTGACAATGATTGTGTAAACTATTGATAATAATTTATATATATATAAATATAAGTCGTACTTAAAGAGAGATTCTTTTGCAAATCACATTTTTCCAGAATCCTATAGTAGCATATATTGATGCACTGGAAGTCGGCACACGGACGAAATTCGACATCAGCATTATAACGATATCGGAAACATCATCTAAAAAAGAAAATTGACTCTTATTAAAATTATAAGAAATTGTTCCATATCAAATACTCAAATAGAACGATGTGTAGTGATCAATTTGAATGTATTTCTATAACATTCGAATGATCAATATATATTAATTTACTATTACCATATCTTAAATCAGCACTTCCTTAAAAAGTACAAAGTCAAATTAAAACTTAAATTTTATGTTTAATTAAATGTATACATAAATTCTAAAGATGTAAAATTATTATAGTTTCCGAATATGTAAATGTACATTGAAATTATGGAAAATAGTCAAAATTATCTGATCTCGATACATAGTGTATTGAACTGATGTCCTAATTTAATGTTTATTCAATATTTGAACATTCCAAACTTTTTCAAAAAGCAAAAAAAAAACATATGTTTGTGGAAACAATGATATTCAAGCGAAAAGTCATTTAAAGATGCGTAAATTAATGTAAAAGTGAATATATAAAAAGTTAAATATAAACTCATGATACGGTTATCTGACATAAGGTTAAGAATAAGAGTTTCAAATAACAAGAGTTTACACGAAATAATGCTTTTAAAAATTTGAGTGGACAGCTGTTACATTGTAATTTTTAACGAAGCATCGATGATGCGAGAGTATTTACGAATAATTATAAAGAAGTAACAATTTTTGATTAACTATTGACAATGATTGTGTAAACTATTGATAATAATTTATATATATAAATATAAGTCGTACCTTAAGAGAGATTCTTTTGCAAATCACATTTTTCCAGAATCCTATAGTAGCATATATTGATGCACTGGAAGTCGGCACACGGACGAGATTCGACATCAGCATTATAACGATATCGGAAACATCATCTGAAAAAGAAAATTGACTCTTATTAAAATTATAAGAAATTGTTCCATATCAAATACTCAAATAGAACGATGTGTAGTGATCAATTTGAATGTATTTCTATAACATTTGAGTAATCAATATATATTAATTTACTATTACCATATCTTAAATAAGCACTTCCTTAAATAGTACAAAGTCAAATTAAAACTTAAATTTTATGTTTAATTAAATGTATACATAAATTCTAAAGATGTAAAATTATTATAGTTTCCGAATATGTAAATGTACATTGAAATTATGGAAAATAGTCAAAATTATCTGATCTCGATACATAGTGTATTGAACTGATGTCCTAAATTAATGTTTATTCAATATTTGAACATTCCAAACTTTTTCAAAAAGCAAAAAAAAACATATGTTTGTGGAAACAATGATATTCAAGCGAAAAGTCATTTAAAGATGCGTAAATTAATGTAAAAGTGAATATATAAAAAGTTAAATATAAACTCATGATACGGTTATCTGACATAAGGTTAAGAATAAGAGTTTCAAATAACAAGAGTTTACACGAAATAATGCTTTTAAAAATTTGAGTGGACAGCTGTTACATTGTAATTTTTAACGAAGCATCGATGATGCGAGAGTATTTACGAATAATTATAAAGAAGTAACAATTTTTGATTAACTATTGACAATGATTGTGTAAACTATTGATAATAATTTATATATATATAAATATAAGTCGTACTTAAAGAGAGATTCTTTTGCAAATCACATTTTTCCAGAATCCTATAGTAGCATATATTGATGCACTGGAAGTCGGCACACGGACGAAATTCGACATCAGCATTATAACGATATCGGAAACATCATCTAAAAAAGAAAATTGACTCTTATTAAAATTATAAGAAATTGTTCCATATCAAATACTCAAATAGAACGATGTGTAGTGATCAATTTGAATGTATTTCTATAACATTCGAATGATCAATATATATTAATTTACTATTACCATATCTTAAATCAGCACTTCCTTAAAAAGTACAAAGTCAAATTAAAACTTAAATTTTATGTTTAATTAAATGTATACATAAATTCTAAAGATGTAAAATGATTATAGTTTTCCGAATATGTAAATGTACATTGAAATTATGGAAAATAGTCAAAATTATCTGATCTCGATACATAGTGTATTGAACTGATGTCCTAAATTAATGTTTATTCAATATTTGAACATTCCAAACTTTTTCAAAAAG
>JASXSY010002786.1:0-21110 GCA_034509805.1 Sipha maydis
GAACGCTCTCAGAATCGTTTTTTGGTCATAACTCCGTCATTTTGCAAGGTTTATCTCTAAAACCAATACCATAGCAATCAGTGATTTTTTCTGATTTTTCAGTATATAAATATAGATTTCAATTTACATTTGGACGATTCTATGGAAATTTTAAGGTTTCAGAACGCCTCTCAGAATCGTTTTTTTGGTCATAACTCCGTCATTTTGCAAGGTATATCTCTAAAACCATTACCATAGCAATCAGTGATTTTTTCTGATTTTCAGTATAAAAATATAGATTTCAATTTACATTTGGACGATTTTATGGAAATTTTAAGAATTCAGAACGCCTCTCAGATTAGTTTTTTGGTCATAACTCCGTCATTTTGCAAGATATATCTCTAAAACCATTACCATAGCAATCAGTGATTTTTTTCTGATTTTTCAGTATATAAATATAGATTTCAATTTACATTTGGACGATTCTATGGAAATTTTAAGGTTTCAGAACGGCTCTCAGAATCGTTTTTTTTGGTCATAACTCCGTCATTTTGCAAGGTTTATCTCTAAAACCAATACCATAGCAATCAGTGATTTTTTTCTGATTTTTCAGTATATAAATATAGATTTCAATTTACATTTGGACGATTTTATGGAAATTTTAAGAATTCAGAACGCCTCTCAGAATCGTTTTTTGGTCATCATTCCGTCATTTTGCAAGGTATATCTCTAAAACCAATACCATAGCAACCAGTGATTTTTTTCTGATTTTTCAGTATATAAATATAGATTTCAATTTACATTGGACGATTTTATGGAAATTTTAAGAATTCAGAACGCCTCTCAGATTAGTTTTTTTGGTCATAACTCCGTCATTTTGCAATGTATATCTCTAAAACCAATACCATAGCAATCAGTGATTTTTTTCTGATTTTTCAGTATATAAATATAGATTTCAATTTACATTTGGACGATTCTATGGAAATTTTAAGGTTTCAGAACGGCTCTCAGAATCGTTTTTTGGTCATAACTCCGTCATTTTGCAAGGTTTATCTCTAAAACCAATACCATAGCAATCAGTGATTTTTTTCTGATTTTTCAGTATATAAATATAGATTTCAATTTACATTTGGACGATTCTATGGAAATTTTAAGGTTTCAGAACGCCTCTCAGAATCGGTTTTTTGGTCATAACTCCGTCATTTTGCAAGGTAATATCTCTAAAACCATTACCATAGCAATCAGTGATTTTTTTCTGATTTTTCAGTATATAAATATAGATTTCAATTTACATTTGGACGATTTTATGGAAATTTTAAGGTTTCAGAACGGCCTCTCAGAATCGTTTTTTGGTCATAACTCCGTCATTTTGCAAGGTTTATCTCTAAAACCAATACCATAGCAATCAGTGATTTTATTCTGATTTTTCAGTATATAAATATAGATTTCAATTTACATTTGGACGATTCTATGGAAATTTTAAGGTTTCAGAACGCCTCTCAGAATCCTTTTTTGGTCATAACTCCGTCATTTTGCAAGGTATATCTCTAAAACCATTACCATAGCAATCAGTGATTTTTTTCTGATTTTTCAGTATATAAATATAGATTTCAATTTACATTTGGACGATTTTATGGAAATTTTAAGAATTCAGAACGCCTCTCAGTTTCGTTTTTTGGTCATAACTCCGTCATTTTGCAAGGTATATCTCTAAAACCAATACCATAGCAATCAGTGATTTTTTTCTGATTTTTCAGTATATAAATATAGATTTCAATTTACATTTGGGACGATTTTATGGAAATTTTAAGAATTCAGAACGCCTCTCAGATTAGTTTTTTGGTCATAACTCCGTCATTTTGCAAGATATATCTCTAAAACCATTACCATAGCAATCAGTGATTTTTTTCTGATTTTTCAGTATATAAATATAGATTTCAATTTACATTTGGACGATTCTATGGAAATTTTAAGTTTCAGAACGGCTCTCAGAATCGTTTTTTGGTCATAACTCCGTCATTTTGCAAGGTTTATCTCTAAAACCAATACCATAGCAATCAGTGATTTTTTTCTGATTTTTCAGTATATAAATATAGATTTCAATTTACATTTGGACGATTCTATGGAAATTTTAAGGTTTCAGAACGCCTCTCAGAATCGTTTTTTGGTCATAACTCCGTCATTTTGCAAGGTATATCTCTAAAACCATTACCATAGCAATCAGTGATTTTTTTCTGATTTTTCAGTATAAAAATATAGATTTCAATTTACATTTGGACGATTTTATGGAAATTTTAAGAATTCAGAACGCCTCTCAGTTTCGTTTTTTGGTCATAACTCCGTCATTTTGCAAGGTATATCTCTAAAACCAATACCATAGCAATCAGTGATTTTTTTCTGATTTTTCAGTATATAAATATAGATTTCAATTTACATTTGGACGATTTTATGGAAATTTTAAGAATTCAGAACGCCTCTCAGATTAGTTTTTTGGTCATAACTCCGTCATTTTTGCAAGATATATCTCTAAAACCATTACCATAGCAATCAGTGATTTTTTTCTGATTTTTCAGTATATAAATATAGATTTCAATTTACATTTGGACGATTCTATGGAAATTTTAAGGTTTCAGAACGGCTCTCAGAATCGTTTTTTGGTCATAACTCGTCATTTTGCAAGGTTTATCTCTAAAACCAATACCATAGCAATCAGTGATTTTTTTCTGATTTTTCAGTATATAAATATAGATTTCAATTTACATTTGGACGATTCTATGGAAATTTTAAGGTTTCAGAACGCCTCTCAGAATCGTTTTTTGGTCATCACTCCGTCATTTTGCAAGGTATATCTCTAAAACCATTACCATAGCAATCAGTGATTTTTTTCTGATTTTTCAGTATAAAAATATAGATTTCAATTTACATTTGGACGATTTTATGGAAACTTTAAGAATTCAGAACGCCTCTCAGATTACTTTTTTGGTCATAACTCCGTCATTTTGCAAGGTATATATCTAAAACCAATATCATAGCAATCAGTGATTTTTTTCTGATTTTTCAGTATATAAATATAGATTTCAATTTACATTTGGACGATTCTATGGAAATTTTAATGTTTCAGAACGCCTCTCAGAATCGTTTTTTGGTCATAACTCCGTCATTTTGCAAGGTATATCTCTAAAACCAATACCATAGCAATCAGTGATTTTTTTCTGATTTTTCAGTATATAAATATAGATTTCAATTTACATTTGGACGATTCTATGGAAATTTTAATGTTTCAGAACGCCTCTCAGAATCGTTTTTTGGTCATAACTCCGTCATTTTGCAAGGTATATCTCTAAAACCAATACCATAGCAATCAGTGATTTTTTTCTGATTTTTCAGTATATAAATATAGATTTCAATTTACATTTGGATGATTTTATGGAAATTTTAAGAATTCAGAACGCCTCTCAGATTAGTTTTTTGGTCATAACTCCGTCATTTTGCAAGGTATATATCTAAAACCAATACCATAGCAATCAGTGATTTTTTTCTGATTTTTCAGTATATAAATATAGATTTCAATTTACATTTGGACGATTCTATGGAAATTTTAATGTTTCAGAACGCCTCTCAGAATCGTTTTTTGGTCATAACTCCGTCATTTTGCAAGGTATATCTCTAAAACCAATACCATAGCAATCAGTGATTTTTTTCTGATTTTTCAGTATATAAATATAGATTTCAATTTACATTTGGACGATTTTATGGAAATTTTAAGAATTCAGAACGCCTCTCAGAATCGTTTTTTGGTCATCATTCCGTCATTTTGCAAGGTATATCTCTAAAACCAATACCATAGCAACCAGTGATTTTTTTCTGATTTTTCAGTATATAAATATAGATTTCAATTTACATTTGGACGATTTTATGGAAATTTTAAGAATTCAGAACGCCTCTCAGATTAGTTTTTTGGTCATAACTCCGTCATTTTGCAATGTATATCTCTATAACCAATACCATAGCAATCAGTGATTTTTTTCTGATTTTTCAGTATATAAATATAGATTTCAATTTACATTTGGACGATTCTATGGAAATTTTAAGGTTTCAGAACGGCTCTCAGAATCGTTTTTTGGTCATAACTCCGTCATTTTGCAAGGTTTATCTCTAAAACCAATACCATAGCAATCAGTGATTTTTTTCTGATTTTTCAGTATATAAATATAGATTTCAATTTACATTTGGACGATTCTATGGAAATTTTAAGGTTTCAGAACGCCTCTCAGAATCGTTTTTTGGTCATAACTCCGTCATTTTGCAAGGTATATCTCTAAAACCATTACCATAGCAATCAGTGATTTTTTTCTGATTTTTCAGTATATAAATATAGATTTCAATTTACATTTGGACGATTCTATGGAAATTTTAATGTTTCAGAACGCCTCTCAGAATCGTTTTTTGGTCATAACTCCGTCATTTTGCAAGATATATCTCTAAAACCAATGCCATAGCAATCAGTGATTTTTTTCTGATTTTTCAGTATATAAATATAGATTTCAATTTACATTTGGACGATTTTATGGAAATTTTAAGAATTCAGAACGCCTCTCAGTTTCGTTTTTTGGTCATAACTCCGTCATTTTGCAAGGTATATCTCTAAAACCAATACCATAGCAATCAGTGATTTTTTTCTGATTTTTCAGTATATAAATATAGATTTCAATTTACATTTGGACGATTTTATGGAAATTTTAAGAATTCAGAACGCCTCTCAGATTAGTTTTTTGGTCATAACTCCGTCATTTTGCAAGGTATATATCTAAAACCAATACCATAGCAATCAGTGATTTTTTTCTGATTTTTCAGTATATAAATATAGATTTCAATTTACATTTGGACGATTCTATGGAAATTTTAATGTTTCAGAACGCCTCTCAGAATCGTTTTTTGGTCATAACTCCGTCATTTTGCAAGGTATATCTCTAAAACCAATACCATAGCAATCAGTGATTTTTTTCTGATTTTTCAGTATATAAATATAGATTTCAATTTACATTTGGACGATTTTATGGAAATTTTAAGAATTCAGAACGCCTCTCAGAATCGTTTTTTGGTCATCATTCCGTCATTTTGCAAGGTATATCTCTAAAACCAATACCATAGCAACCAGTGATTTTTTTCTGATTTTTCAGTATATAAATATAGATTTCAATTTACATTTGGACGATTTTATGGAAATTTTAAGAATTCAGAACGCCTCTCAGATTAGTTTTTTGGTCATAACTCCGTCATTTTGCAAGGTATATCTCTAAAACCAATACCATAGCAATCAGTGATTTTTTTCTGATTTTTCAGTATATAAATATAGATTTCAATTTACATTTGGACGATTTTATGGAAATTTTAAGAATTCAGAACGCCTCTCAGATTAGTTTTTTGGTCATAACTCCGTCATTTTGCAAGGTATATATCTAAAACCAATACCATAGCAATCAGTGATTTTTTTCTGATTTTTCAGTATATAAATATAGATTTCAATTTACATTTGGACGATTCTATGGAAATTTTAATGTTTCAGAACGCCTCTCAGAATCGTTTTTTGGTCATAACTCCGTCATTTTGCAAGGTATATCTCTAAAACCAATACCATAGCAATCAGTGATTTTTTTCTGATTTTTCAGTATATAAATATAGATTTCAATTTACATTTGGACGATTTTATGGAAATTTTAAGAATTCAGAACGCCTCTCAGAATCGTTTTTTGGTCATCATTCCGTCATTTTGCAAGGTATATCTCTAAAACCAATACCATAGCAACCAGTGATTTTTTTCTGATTTTTCAGTATATAAATATAGATTTCAATTTACATTTGGACGATTTTATGGAAATTTTAAGAATTCAGAACGCCTCTCAGATTAGTTTTTTGGTCATAACTCCGTCATTTTGCAATGTATATCTCTAAAACCAATACCATAGCAATCAGTGATTTTTTTCTGATTTTTCAGTATATAAATATAGATTTCAATTTACATTTGGACGATTCTATGGAAATTTTAAGAATTCAGAACGCCTCTCAGTTTCGTTTTTTGGTCATAACTCCGTCATTTTGCAAGGTATATCTCTAAAACCAATACCATAGCAATCAGTGATTTTTTTCTGATTTTTCAGTATATAAATATAGATTTCAATTTACATTTGGATGATTTTATGGAAATTTTAAGAATTCAGAACGCCTCTCAGATTAGTTTTTTGGTCATAACTCCGTCATTTTGCAAGGTATATATCTAAAACCAATACCATAGCAATCAGTGATTTTTTTCTGATTTTTCAGTATATAAATATAGATTTCAATTTACATTTGGACGATTCTATGGAAATTTTAATGTTTCAGAACGCCTCTCAGAATCGTTTTTTGGTCATAACTCCGTCATTTTGCAAGGTATATCTCTAAAACCAATACCATAGCAATCAGTGATTTTTTTCTGATTTTTCAGTATATAAATATAGATTTCAATTTACATTTGGACGATTTTATGGAAATTTTAAGAATTCAGAACGCCTCTCAGAATCGTTTTTTGGTCATCATTCCGTCATTTTGCAAGGTATATCTCTAAAACCAATACCATAGCAACCAGTGATTTTTTTCTGATTTTTCAGTATATAAATATAGATTTCAATTTACATTTGGACGATTTTATGGAAATTTTAAGAATTCAGAACGCCTCTCAGATTAGTTTTTTGGTCATAACTCCGTCATTTTGCAATGTATATCTCTAAAACCAATACCATAGCAATCAGTGATTTTTTTCTGATTTTTCAGTATATAAATATAGATTTCAATTTACATTTGGACGATTCTATGGAAATTTTAAGGTTTCAGAACGGCTCTCAGAATCGTTTTTTGGTCATAACTCCGTCATTTTGCAAGGTTTATCTCTAAAACCAATACCATAGCAATCAGTGATTTTTTTCTGATTTTTCAGTATATAAATATAGATTTCAATTTACATTTGGACGATTCTATGGAAATTTTAAGGTTTCAGAACGCCTCTCAGAATCGTTTTTTGGTCATAACTCCGTCATTTTGCAAGGTATATCTCTAAAACCATTACCATAGCAATCAGTGATTTTTTTCTGATTTTTCAGTATATAAATATAGATTTCAATTTACATTTGGACGATTTTATGGAAATTTTAAGAATTCAGAACGCCTCTCAGTTTCGTTTTTTGGTCATAACTCCGTCATTTTGCAAGGTATATCTCTAAAACCAATACCATAGCAATCAGTGATTTTTTTCTGATTTTTCAGTATATAAATATAGATTTCAATTTACATTTGGACGATTTTATGGAAATTTTAAGAATTCAGAACGCCTCTCAGATTAGTTTTTTGGTCATAACTCCGTCATTTTGCAAGATATATCTCTAAAACCATTACCATAGCAATCAGTGATTTTTTTCTGATTTTTCAGTATATAAATATAGATTTCAATTTACATTTGGACGATTCTATGGAAATTTTAAGGTTTCAGAACGGCTCTCAGAATCGTTTTTTGGTCATAACTCCGTCATTTTGCAAGGTTTATCTCTAAAACCAATACCATAGCAATCAGTGATTTTTTTCTGATTTTTCAGTATATAAATATAGATTTCAATTTACATTTGGACGATTCTATGGAAATTTAAGGTTTCAGAACGCCTCTCAGATTACTTTTTTGGTCATAACTCCGTCATTTTGCAAGGTATATATCTAAAACCAATATCATAGCAATCAGTGATTTTTTTCTGATTTTTCAGTATATAAATATAGATTTCAATTTACATTTGGACGATTCTATGGAAATTTTAATGTTTCAGAACGCCTCTCAGAATCGTTTTTTGGTCATAACTCCGTCATTTTGCAAGGTATATCTCTAAAACCAATACCATAGCAATCAGTGATTTTTTTCTGATTTTTCAGTATATAAATATAGATTTCAATTTACATTTGGACGATTCTATGGAAATTTTAATGTTTCAGAACGCCTCTCAGAATCGTTTTTTGGTCATAACTCCGTCATTTTGCAAGATATATCTCTAAAACCAATGCCATAGCAATCAGTGATTTTTTTCTGATTTTTCAGTATATAAATATAGATTTCAATTTACATTTGGACGATTTTATGGAAATTTTAAGAATTCAGAACGCCTCTCAGTTTCGTTTTTTGGTCATAACTCCGTCATTTTGCAAGGGTATATCTCTAAAACCAATACCATAGCAATCAGTGATTTTTTTCTGATTTTTCAGTATATAAATATAGATTTCAATTTACATTTGGACGATTTTATGGAAATTTTAAGAATTCAGAACGCCTCTCAGATTAGTTTTTTGGTCATAACTCCGTCATTTTGCAAGGTATATATCTAAAACCAATACCATAGCAATCAGTGATTTTTTTCTGATTTTTCAGTATATAAATATAGATTTCAATTTACATTTGGACGATTCTATGGAAATTTTAATGTTTCAGAACGCCTCTCAGAATCGTTTTTGGTCATAACTCCGTCATTTTGCAAGGTATATCTCTAAAACCAATACCATAGCAATCAGTGATTTTTTTCTGATTTTTCAGTATATAAATATAGATTTCAATTTACATTTGGACGATTTTATGGAAATTTTAAGAATTCAGAACGCCTCTCAGAATCGTTTTTTGGTCATCATTCCGTCATTTTGCAAGGTATATATCTAAAACCAATATCATAGCAATCAGTGATTTTTTTCTGATTTTTCAGTATATAAATATAGATTTCAATTTACATTTGGACGATTCTATGGAAATTTTAATGTTTCAGAACGCCTCTCAGAATCGTTTTTTGGTCATAACTCCGTCATTTTGCAAGGTATATCTCTAAAACCAATACCATAGCAATCAGTGATTTTTTTCTGATTTTTCAGTATATAAATATAGATTTCAATTTACATTTGGACGATTCTATGGAAATTTTAATGTTTCAGAACGCCTCTCAGAATCGTTTTTTGGTCATAACTCCGTCATTTTGCAAGGTATATCTCTAAAACCAATACCATAGCAATCAGTGATTTTTTTCTGATTTTTCAGTATATAAATATAGATTTCAATTTACATTTGGATGATTTTATGGAAATTTTAAGAATTCAGAACGCCTCTCAGATTAGTTTTTTGGTCATAACTCCGTCATTTTGCAAGGTATATATCTAAAACCAATACCATAGCAATCAGTGATTTTTTTCTGATTTTTCAGTATATAAATATAGATTTCAATTTACATTTGGACGATTCTATGGAAATTTTAATGTTTCAGAACGCCTCTCAGAATCGTTTTTTGGTCATAACTCCGTCATTTTGCAAGGTATATCTCTAAAACCAATACCATAGCAATCAGTGATTTTTTTCTGATTTTTCAGTATATAAATATAGATTTCAATTTACATTTGGACGATTTTATGGAAATT
Organism: Sipha maydis; assembly: GCA_034509805.1. NCBI lineage: Eukaryota > Metazoa > Arthropoda > Insecta > Hemiptera > Aphididae > Sipha > Sipha maydis. The sequence goes on from JASXSY010002786.1 coordinate 9,445, forward strand.
TTAAGAATTCAGAACGCCTCTCAGAATCGTTTTTTGGTCATCATTCCGTCATTTTGCAAGGTATATCTCTAAAACCAATACCATAGCAACCAGTGATTTTTTTCTGATTTTTCAGTATATAAATATAGATTTCAATTTACATTTGGACGATTTTATGGAAATTTTAAGAATTCAGAACGCCTCTCAGATTAGTTTTTTGGTCATAACTCCGTCATTTTGCAATGTATATCTCTATAACCAATACCATAGCAATCAGTGATTTTTTTCTGATTTTTCAGTATATAAATATAGATTTCAATTTACATTTGGACGATTCTATGGAAATTTTAAGGTTTCAGAACGGCTCTCAGAATCGTTTTTTGGTCATAACTCCGTCATTTTGCAAGGTTTATCTCTAAAACCAATACCATAGCAATCAGTGATTTTTTTCTGATTTTTCAGTATATAAATATAGATTTCAATTTACATTTGGACGATTCTATGGAAATTTTAAGGTTTCAGAACGCCTCTCAGAATCGTTTTTTGGTCATAACTCCGTCATTTTGCAAGGTATATCTCTAAAACCATTACCATAGCAATCAGTGATTTTTTTCTGATTTTTCAGTATATAAATATAGATTTCAATTTACATTTGGACGATTCTATGGAAATTTTAATGTTTCAGAACGCCTCTCAGAATCGTTTTTTGGTCATAACTCCGTCATTTTGCAAGATATATCTCTAAAACCAATGCCATAGCAATCAGTGATTTTTTTCTGATTTTTCAGTATATAAATATAGATTTCAATTTACATTTGGACGATTTTATGGAAATTTTAAGAATTCAGAACGCCTCTCAGTTTCGTTTTTTGGTCATAACTCCGTCATTTTGCAAGGTATATCTCTAAAACCAATACCATAGCAATCAGTGATTTTTTTCTGATTTTTCAGTATATAAATATAGATTTCAATTTACATTTGGACGATTTTATGGAAATTTTAAGAATTCAGAACGCCTCTCAGATTAGTTTTTTGGTCATAACTCCGTCATTTTGCAAGGTATATATCTAAAACCAATACCATAGCAATCAGTGATTTTTTTCTGATTTTTCAGTATATAAATATAGATTTCAATTTACATTTGGACGATTCTATGGAAATTTTAATGTTTCAGAACGCCTCTCAGAATCGTTTTTTGGTCATAACTCCGTCATTTTGCAAGGTATATCTCTAAAACCAATACCATAGCAATCAGTGATTTTTTTCTGATTTTTCAGTATATAAATATAGATTTCAATTTACATTTGGACGATTTTATGGAAATTTTAAGAATTCAGAACGCCTCTCAGAATCGTTTTTTGGTCATCATTCCGTCATTTTGCAAGGTATATCTCTAAAACCAATACCATAGCAACCAGTGATTTTTTTCTGATTTTTCAGTATATAAATATAGATTTCAATTTACATTTGGACGATTTTATGGAAATTTTAAGAATTCAGAACGCCTCTCAGATTAGTTTTTTGGTCATAACTCCGTCATTTTGCAAGGTATATCTCTAAAACCAATACCATAGCAATCAGTGATTTTTTTCTGATTTTTCAGTATATAAATATAGATTTCAATTTACATTTGGACGATTTTATGGAAATTTTAAGAATTCAGAACGCCTCTCAGATTAGTTTTTTGGTCATAACTCCGTCATTTTGCAAGGTATATATCTAAAACCAATACCATAGCAATCAGTGATTTTTTTCTGATTTTTCAGTATATAAATATAGATTTCAATTTACATTTGGACGATTCTATGGAAATTTTAATGTTTCAGAACGCCTCTCAGAATCGTTTTTTGGTCATAACTCCGTCATTTTGCAAGGTATATCTCTAAAACCAATACCATAGCAATCAGTGATTTTTTTCTGATTTTTCAGTATATAAATATAGATTTCAATTTACATTTGGACGATTTTATGGAAATTTTAAGAATTCAGAACGCCTCTCAGAATCGTTTTTTGGTCATCATTCCGTCATTTTGCAAGGTATATCTCTAAAACCAATACCATAGCAACCAGTGATTTTTTTCTGATTTTTCAGTATATAAATATAGATTTCAATTTACATTTGGACGATTTTATGGAAATTTTAAGAATTCAGAACGCCTCTCAGATTAGTTTTTTGGTCATAACTCCGTCATTTTGCAATGTATATCTCTAAAACCAATACCATAGCAATCAGTGATTTTTTTCTGATTTTTCAGTATATAAATATAGATTTCAATTTACATTTGGACGATTCTATGGAAATTTTAAGAATTCAGAACGCCTCTCAGTTTCGTTTTTTGGTCATAACTCCGTCATTTTGCAAGGTATATCTCTAAAACCAATACCATAGCAATCAGTGATTTTTTTCTGATTTTTCAGTATATAAATATAGATTTCAATTTACATTTGGATGATTTTATGGAAATTTTAAGAATTCAGAACGCCTCTCAGATTAGTTTTTTGGTCATAACTCCGTCATTTTGCAAGGTATATATCTAAAACCAATACCATAGCAATCAGTGATTTTTTTCTGATTTTTCAGTATATAAATATAGATTTCAATTTACATTTGGACGATTCTATGGAAATTTTAATGTTTCAGAACGCCTCTCAGAATCGTTTTTTGGTCATAACTCCGTCATTTTGCAAGGTATATCTCTAAAACCAATACCATAGCAATCAGTGATTTTTTTCTGATTTTTCAGTATATAAATATAGATTTCAATTTACATTTGGACGATTTTATGGAAATTTTAAGAATTCAGAACGCCTCTCAGAATCGTTTTTTGGTCATCATTCCGTCATTTTGCAAGGTATATCTCTAAAACCAATACCATAGCAACCAGTGATTTTTTCTGATTTTTCAGTATATAAATATAGATTTCAATTTACATTTGGACGATTTTATGGAAATTTTAAGAATTCAGAACGCCTCTCAGATTAGTTTTTTGGTCATAACTCCGTCATTTTGCAATGTATATCTCTAAAACCAATACCATAGCAATCAGTGATTTTTTTCTGATTTTTCAGTATATAAATATAGATTTCAATTTACATTTGGACGATTCTATGGAAATTTTAAGGTTTCAGAACGGCTCTCAGAATCGTTTTTTGGTCATAACTCCGTCATTTTGCAAGGTTTATCTCTAAAACCAATACCATAGCAATCAGTGATTTTTTTCTGATTTTTCAGTATATAAATATAGATTTCAATTTACATTTGGACGATTCTATGGAAATTTTAAGGTTTCAGAACGCCTCTCAGAATCGTTTTTTGGTCATAACTCCGTCATTTTGCAAGGTATATCTCTAAAACCATTACCATAGCAATCAGTGATTTTTTTCTGATTTTTCAGTATATAAATATAGATTTCAATTTACATTTGGACGATTTTATGGAAATTTTAAGAATTCAGAACGCCTCTCAGTTTCGTTTTTTGGTCATAACTCCGTCATTTTGCAAGGTATATCTCTAAAACCAATACCATAGCAATCAGTGATTTTTTTCTGATTTTTCAGTATATAAATATAGATTTCAATTTACATTTGGACGATTTTATGGAAATTTTAAGAATTCAGAACGCCTCTCAGATTAGTTTTTTGGTCATAACTCCGTCATTTTGCAAGATATATCTCTAAAACCATTACCATAGCAATCAGTGATTTTTTTCTGATTTTTCAGTATATAAATATAGATTTCAATTTACATTTGGACGATTCTATGGAAATTTTAAGGTTTCAGAACGGCTCTCAGAATCGTTTTTTGGTCATAACTCCGTCATTTTGCAAGGTTTATCTCTAAAACCAATACCATAGCAATCAGTGATTTTTTTCTGATTTTTCAGTATATAAATATAGATTTCAATTTACATTTGGACGATTCTATGGAAATTTTAAGGTTTCAGAACGCCTCTCAGATTACTTTTTTGGTCATAACTCCGTCATTTTGCAAGGTATATATCTAAAACCAATATCATAGCAATCAGTGATTTTTTTCTGATTTTTCAGTATATAAATATAGATTTCAATTTACATTTGGACGATTCTATGGAAATTTTAATGTTTCAGAACGCCTCTCAGAATCGTTTTTTGGTCATAACTCCGTCATTTTGCAAGGTATATCTCTAAAACCAATACCATAGCAATCAGTGATTTTTTTCTGATTTTTCAGTATATAAATATAGATTTCAATTTACATTTGGACGATTCTATGGAAATTTTAATGTTTCAGAACGCCTCTCAGAATCGTTTTTTGGTCATAACTCCGTCATTTTGCAAGATATATCTCTAAAACCAATGCCATAGCAATCAGTGATTTTTTTCTGATTTTTCAGTATATAAATATAGATTTCAATTTACATTTGGACGATTTTATGGAAATTTTAAGAATTCAGAACGCCTCTCAGTTTCGTTTTTTGGTCATAACTCCGTCATTTTGCAAGGTATATCTCTAAAACCAATACCATAGCAATCAGTGATTTTTTTCTGATTTTTCAGTATATAAATATAGATTTCAATTTACATTTGGACGATTTTATGGAAATTTTAAGAATTCAGAACGCCTCTCAGATTAGTTTTTTGGTCATAACTCCGTCATTTTGCAAGGTATATATCTAAAACCAATACCATAGCAATCAGTGATTTTTTTCTGATTTTTCAGTATATAAATATAGATTTCAATTTACATTTGGACGATTCTATGGAAATTTTAATGTTTCAGAACGCCTCTCAGAATCGTTTTTTGGTCATAACTCCGTCATTTTGCAAGGTATATCTCTAAAACCAATACCATAGCAATCAGTGATTTTTTTCTGATTTTTCAGTATATAAATATAGATTTCAATTTACATTTGGACGATTTTATGGAAATTTTAAGAATTCAGAACGCCTCTCAGAATCGTTTTTTGGTCATCATTCCGTCATTTTGCAAGGTATATCTCTAAAACCAATACCATAGCAACCAGTGATTTTTTTCTGATTTTTCAGTATATAAATATAGATTTCAATTTACATTTGGACGATTTTATGGAAATTTTAAGAATTCAGAACGCCTCTCAGATTAGTTTTTTGGTCATAACTCCGTCATTTTGCAATGTATATCTCTAAAACCAATACCATAGCAATCAGTGATTTTTTTCTGATTTTTCAGTATATAAATATAGATTTCAATTTACATTTGGACGATTCTATGGAAATTTTAAGAATTCAGAACGCCTCTCAGTTTCGTTTTTTGGTCATAACTCCGTCATTTTGCAAGGTATATCTCTAAAACCAATACCATAGCAATCAGTGATTTTTTTCTGATTTTTCAGTATATAAATATAGATTTCAATTTACATTTGGACGATTTTATGGAAATTTTAAGAATTCAGAACGCCTCTCAGATTAGTTTTTTGGTCATAACTCCGTCATTTTGCAAGATATATCTCTAAAACCATTACCATAGCAATCAGTGATTTTTTTCTGATTTTTCAGTATATAAATATAGATTTCAATTTACATTTGGACGATTCTATGGAAATTTTAAGGTTTCAGAACGGCTCTCAGAATCGTTTTTTGGTCATAACTCCGTCATTTTGCAAGGTTTATCTCTAAAACCAATACCATAGCAATCAGTGATTTTTTTCTGATTTTTCAGTATATAAATATAGATTTCAATTTACATTTGGACGATTCTATGGAAATTTTAAGGTTTCAGAACGCCTCTCAGAATCGTTTTTTGGTCATAACTCCGTCATTTTGCAAGGTATATTTCTAAAACCATTACCATAGCAATCAGTGATTTTTTTCTGATTTTTCAGTATAAAAATATAGATTTCAATTTACATTTGGACGATTCTATGGAAATTTTAAGGTTTCAGAACGCCTCTCAGAATCGTTTTTTGGTCATAACTCCGTCATTTTGCAAGGTATATCTCTAAAACCATTACCATAGCAATCAGTGATTTTTTTCTGATTTTTCAGTATATAAATATAGATTTCAATTTACATTTGGACGATTTTATGGAAACTTTAAGAATTCAGAACGCCTCTCAGATTACTTTTTTGGTCATAACTCCGTCATTTTGCAAGGTATATATCTAAAACCAATATCATAGCAATCAGTGATTTTTTTCTGATTTTTCAGTATATAAATATAGATTTCAATTTACATTTGGACGATTCTATGGAAATTTTAATGTTTCAGAACGCCTCTCAGAATCGTTTTTTGGTCATAACTCCGTCATTTTGCAAGGTATATCTCTAAAACCAATACCATAGCAATCAGTGATTTTTTTCTGATTTTTCAGTATATAAATATAGATTTCAATTTACATTTGGACGATTCTATGGAAATTTTAATGTTTCAGAACGCCTCTCAGAATCGTTTTTTGGTCATAACTCCGTCATTTTGCAAGATATATCTCTAAAACCAATGCCATAGCAATCAGTGATTTTTTTCTGATTTTTCAGTATATAAATATAGATTTCAATTTACATTTGGACGATTTTATGGAAATTTTAAGAATTCAGAACGCCTCTCAGTTTCGTTTTTTGGTCATAACTCCGTCATTTTGCAAGGTATATCTCTAAAACCAATACCATAGCAATCAGTGATTTTTTTCTGATTTTTCAGTATATAAATATAGATTTCAATTTACATTTGGACGATTTTATGGAAATTTTAAGAATTCAGAACGCCTCTCAGATTAGTTTTTTGGTCATAACTCCGTCATTTTGCAAGGTATATATCTAAAACCAATACCATAGCAATCAGTGATTTTTTTCTGATTTTTCAGTATATAAATATAGATTTCAATTTACATTTGGACGATTCTATGGAAATTTTAATGTTTCAGAACGCCTCTCAGAATCGTTTTTTGGTCATAACTCCGTCATTTTGCAAGGTATATCTCTAAAACCAATACCATAGCAATCAGTGATTTTTTTCTGATTTTTCAGTATATAAATATAGATTTCAATTTACATTTGGACGATTTTATGGAAATTTTAAGAATTCAGAACGCCTCTCAGAATCGTTTTTTGGTCATCATTCCGTCATTTTGCAAGGTATATCTCTAAAACCAATACCATAGCAACCAGTGATTTTTTTCTGATTTTTCAGTATATAAATATAGATTTCAATTTACATTTGGACGATTTTATGGAAATTTTAAGAATTCAGAACGCCTCTCAGATTAGTTTTTTGGTCATAACTCCGTCATTTTGCAATGTATATCTCTAAAACCAATACCATAGCAATCAGTGATTTTTTTCTGATTTTTCAGTATATAAATATAGATTTCAATTTACATTTGGACGATTCTATGGAAATTTTAAGAATTCAGAACGCCTCTCAGTTTCGTTTTTTGGTCATAACTCCGTCATTTTGCAAGGTATATCTCTAAAACCAATACCATAGCAATCAGTGATTTTTTTCTGATTTTTCAGTATATAAATATAGATTTCAATTTACATTTGGACGATTTTATGGAAATTTTAAGAATTCAGAACGCCTCTCAGATTAGTTTTTTGGTCATAACTCCGTCATTTTGCAAGATATATCTCTAAAACCATTACCATAGCAATCAGTGATTTTTTTCTGATTTTTCAGTATATAAATATAGATTTCAATTTACATTTGGACGATTCTATGGAAATTTTAAGGTTTCAGAACGGCTCTCAGAATCGTTTTTTGGTCATAACTCCGTCATTTTGCAAGGTTTATCTCTAAAACCAATACCATAGCAATCAGTGATTTTTTTCTGATTTTTCAGTATATAAATATAGATTTCAATTTACATTTGGACGATTCTATGGAAATTTTAAGGTTTCAGAACGCCTCTCAGAATCGTTTTTTGGTCATAACTCCGTCATTTTGCAAGGTATATCTCTAAAACCATTACCATAGCAATCAGTGATTTTTTTCTGATTTTTCAGTATATAAATATAGATTTCAATTTACATTTGGACGATTTTATGGAAATTTTAAGAATTCAGAACGCCTCTCAGATTAGTTTTTTGGTCATAACTCCGTCATTTTGCAAGGTATATATCTAAAACCAATACCATAGCAATCAGTGATTTTTTTCTGATTTTTCAGTATATAAATATAGATTTCAATTTACATTTGGACGATTCTATGGAAATTTTAATGTTTCAGAACGCCTCTCAGAATCGTTTTTTGGTCATAACTCCGTCATTTTGCAAGGTATATCTCTAAAACCAATACCATAGCAATCAGTGATTTTTTTCTGATTTTTCAGTATATAAATATAGATTTCAATTTACATTTGGACGATTTTATGGAAATTTTAAGAATTCAGAACGCCTCTCAGAATCGTTTTTTGGTCATCATTCCGTCATTTTGCAAGGTATATCTCTAAAACCAATACCATAGCAACCAGTGATTTTTTTCTGATTTTTCAGTATATAAATATAGATTTCAATTTACATTTGGACGATTTTATGGAAATTTTAAGAATTCAGAACGCCTCTCAGATTAGTTTTTTGGTCATAACTCCGTCATTTTGCAATGTATATCTCTAAAACCAATACCATAGCAATCAGTGATTTTTTTCTGATTTTTCAGTATATAAATATAGATTTCAATTTACATTTGGACGATTCTATGGAAATTTTAAGAATTCAGAACGCCTCTCAGTTTCGTTTTTTGGTCATAACTCCGTCATTTTGCAAGGTATATCTCTAAAACCAATACCATAGCAATCAGTGATTTTTTTCTGATTTTTCAGTATATAAATATAGATTTCAATTTACATTTGGATGATTTTATGGAAATTTTAAGAATTCAGAACGCCTCTCAGATTAGTTTTTTGGTCATAACTCCGTCATTTTGCAAGGTATATATCTAAAACCAATACCATAGCAATCAGTGATTTTTTTCTGATTTTTCAGTATATAAATATAGATTTCAATTTACATTTGGACGATTCTATGGAAATTTTAATGTTTCAGAACGCCTCTCAGAATCGTTTTTTGGTCATAACTCCGTCATTTTGCAAGGTATATCTCTAAAACCAATACCATAGCAATCAGTGATTTTTTTCTGATTTTTCAGTATATAAATATAGATTTCAATTTACATTTGGACGATTTTATGGAAATTTTAAGAATTCAGAACGCCTCTCAGAATCGTTTTTTGGTCATCATTCCGTCATTTTGCAAGGTATATCTCTAAAACCAATACCATAGCAACCAGTGATTTTTTTCTGATTTTTCAGTATATAAATATAGATTTCAATTTACATTTGGACGATTTTATGGAAATTTTAAGAATTCAGAACGCCTCTCAGATTAGTTTTTTGGTCATAACTCCGTCATTTTGCAATGTATATCTCTAAAACCAATACCATAGCAATCAGTGATTTTTTTCTGATTTTTCAGTATATAAATATAGATTTCATTTACATTTGGACGATTCTATGGAAATTTTAAGGTTTCAGAACGGCTCTCAGAATCGTTTTTTGGTCATAACTCCGTCATTTTGCAAGGTTTATCTCTAAAACCAATACCATAGCAATCAGTGATTTTTTTCTGATTTTTCAGTATATAAATATAGATTTCAATTTACATTTGGACGATTCTATGGAAATTTTAAGGTTTCAGAACGCCTCTCAGAATCGTTTTTTGGTCATAACTCCGTCATTTTGCAAGGTATATCTCTAAAACCATTACCATAGCAATCAGTGATTTTTTTCTGATTTTTCAGTATATAAATATAGATTTCAATTTACATTTGGACGATTTTATGGAAATTTTAAGAATTCAGAACGCCTCTCAGTTTCGTTTTTTGGTCATAACTCCGTCATTTTGCAAGGTATATCTCTAAAACCAATACCATAGCAATCAGTGATTTTTTTCTGATTTTTCAGTATATAAATATAGATTTCAATTTACATTTGGACGATTTTATGGAAATTTTAAGAATTCAGAACGCCTCTCAGATTAGTTTTTTGGTCATAACTCCGTCATTTTGCAAGATATATCTCTAAAACCATTACCATAGCAATCAGTGATTTTTTTCTGATTTTTCAGTATATAAATATAGATTTCAATTTACATTTGGACGATTCTATGGAAATTTTAAGGTTTCAGAACGGCTCTCAGAATCGTTTTTTGGTCATAACTCCGTCATTTTGCAAGGTTTATCTCTAAAACCAATACCATAGCAATCAGTGATTTTTTCTGATTTTTCAGTATATAAATATAGATTTCAATTTACATTTGGACGATTCTATGGAAATTTTAAGGTTTCAGAACGCCTCTCAGATTACTTTTTTGGTCATAACTCCGTCATTTTGCAAGGTATATATCTAAAACCAATATCATAGCAATCAGTGATTTTTTTCTGATTTTTCAGTATATAAATATAGATTTCAATTTACATTTGGACGATTCTATGGAAATTTTAATGTTTCAGAACGCCTCTCAGAATCGTTTTTTGGTCATAACTCCGTCATTTTGCAAGGTATATCTCTAAAACCAATACCATAGCAATCAGTGATTTTTTTCTGATTTTTCAGTATATAAATATAGATTTCAATTTACATTTGGACGATTCTATGGAAATTTTAATGTTTCAGAACGCCTCTCAGAATCGTTTTTTGGTCATAACTCCGTCATTTTGCAAGATATATCTCTAAAACCAATGCCATAGCAATCAGTGATTTTTTTCTGATTTTTCAGTATATAAATATAGATTTCAATTTACATTTGGACGATTTTATGGAAATTTTAAGAATTCAGAACGCCTCTCAGTTTCGTTTTTTGGTCATAACTCCGTCATTTTGCAAGGTATATCTCTAAAACCAATACCATAGCAATCAGTGATTTTTTTCTGATTTTTCAGTATATAAATATAGATTTCAATTTACATTTGGACGATTTTATGGAAATTTTAAGAATTCAGAACGCCTCTCAGATTAGTTTTTTGGTCATAACTCCGTCATTTTGCAAGGTATATATCTAAAACCAATACCATAGCAATCAGTGATTTTTTTCTGATTTTTCAGTATATAAATATAGATTTCAATTTACATTTGGACGATTCTATGGAAATTTTAATGTTTCAGAACGCCTCTCAGAATCGTTTTTTGGTCATAACTCCGTCATTTTGCAAGGTATATCTCTAAAACCAATACCATAGCAATCAGTGATTTTTTTCTGATTTTTCAGTATATAAATATAGATTTCAATTTACATTTGGACGATTTTATGGAAATTTTAAGAATTCAGAACGCCTCTCAGAATCGTTTTTTGGTCATCATTCCGTCATTTTGCAAGGTATATCTCTAAAACCAATACCATAGCAACCAGTGATTTTTTTCTGATTTTTCAGTATATAAATATAGATTTCAATTTACATTTGGACGATTTTATGGAAATTTTAAGAATTCAGAACGCCTCTCAGATTAGTTTTTTGGTCATAACTCCGTCATTTTGCAATGTATATCTCTAAAACCAATACCATAGCAATCAGTGATTTTTTTCTGATTTTTCAGTATATAAATATAGATTTCAATTTACATTTGGACGATTCTATGGAAATTTTAAGAATTCAGAACGCCTCTCAGTTTCGTTTTTTGGTCATAACTCCGTCATTTTGCAAGGTATATCTCTAAAACCAATACCATAGCAATCAGTGA
>JASXSY010002787.1:0-19929 GCA_034509805.1 Sipha maydis
CAGATGATGTTTCCGATGTCGTTATAATGCTGATGTCGAATTTCGTTCGTGTGCCGACTTCCTGTGCTTCAATATATGCTAATATAGTTTTCTTGAAAATGTGATTTGCAAATGAATCTCTCTTAAATACGACTTATATATATATATATATATATAAATTATTATCAATAGTTATCACAATCATTGTCAATAGTTTTTCAATAATTTTTAAAAGCATAATTTCGTGTAAACTCTTGTTATTGAAACTCTTATTTTTTAACTAATATTAGATAACCGTAAAATCCATTTGTATTTAACTATTTATATATACAATTTTATATTAATTTACGCATCTTTAAATGATTTTTACCTTGAATATCATTGTTCCCACATTCATATGTTTTTTTTTGCTTTTTGAAAAAATTAGAATGTTCAAATATTGAATAAACATATATTTAGGACAAAAGTTCAATACACTATGTATCGAGATCAGATAATTTTTAATATTTTCATAAATTTAGTTGTACATTTACTTATTTGGAAACTATAATAATTTTACATCGTTAGAATTTATGTTTACATTTAATTAAACATAAAATTTAAGTTTTAATTTGACTTTGTGCATTTTAAGAAATTGCAGATTTAGGATATGATAAACGTAAATTAATATATATTGATCATTCGAATGTTATAGAAATACATTCAAATTGAGCACTACACATGGTTCTATTTGAGTATTTGTTATAGAAAAATTTCTTATAATCTTAATAAGAGTTATTTTTCTTTTTCAGATGATGTTTCCGATATCGTTATAATGCTGATGTCGAATTTCGTTCGTGTACCGACTACCAGTGCATCAATATTTGCTACTATAGCTTTCGGGAAAAATGTGATTTGCAAATGAATCTCTCTTTAAGTACGACTTATATATATATATATATATAAATTATTATCAATAGTTTACACAATCATTGTCAATAGTTTTTTAATAATTGTTACTTATTTATAACTATTTGTAAATACTGTCGCATCATCGATGCTTCGTTAAAAAATTACAAAGTAACAGCTGTCCACATAAATTTTTAAAAGCATAATTTCGTGTAAACTCTTGTTATTGAAACTCTTATTTTTTAACTAATATTAGATAACCGTAAAATCCATTTGTATTTAACTATTTATATATACAATTTTATATTAATTTACGCATCTTTAAATGATTTTTACCTTGAATATCATTGTTCCCACATTCATATGTTTTTTTTTTGCTTTTTGAAAAAATTAGAATGTTCAAATATTGAATAAACATATATTTAGGACAAAAGTTCAATACACTATGTATCGAGATCAGATAATTTTTAAAATTTTCATAAATTTAGTTGTACATTTACATATTTGGAAACTATAATAATTTTACATCTTTAGGATTTATGTTTACATTTAATTAAACATAAAATTTAAGTTTTGATTTGACTTTGTGCATTTTAAGAAATTGCAGATTTAGGATATGATAAACGTAAATTAATATATATTGATCATTCGAATGTTATAGAAATACATTCAAATTGAGCACTACACATGGTTCTATTTGAGTATTTGTTATAGAAAAATTTCTTATAATCTTAATAAGAGTTATTTTTCTTTTTCAGGTGATGTTTCCGATATCGTTATAATGCTGATGTCGAATTTCGTTCGTGTACCGACTACCAGTGCATCAATATTTGCTACTATAGTTTTCGGTAAAAATGTGATTTGCAAATGAATCTCTCTTTAAGTACGACTTATATATATAAATTATTATCAATAGTTTACACAATCATTGTAAATAGTTTTTTAATAATTGTTATTTATAATTATTTGTAAATACTCTCGCATCATCGATGCTTCGTTAAAAAATTACAAAGTAACAGCTGTCCACTCAAATTTTTAAAAGCATAATTTCGTGTTTACTCTTGTTATTGAAACTCTTATTTTTTAACTAATATTAGATAACCGTAAAATCCATTTGTATTTAACTATTTATATATACAATTTTATATTAATTTACGCATCTTTAAATGATTTTTACCTTGAATATCATTGTTCCCACATTCATATGTTTTTTTTTTGCTTTTTGAAAAAATTAGAATGTTCAAATATTGAATAAACATATATTTAGGACAAAAGTTCAATACACTATGTATCGAGATCAGATAATTTTTAAAATTTTCATAAATTTAGTTGTACATTTACATATTTGGAAACTATAATAATTTTACATCTTTAGGATTTATGTTTACATTTAATTAAACATAAAATTTAAGTTTTGATTTGACTTTGTACTATTTAAGGAAGTGCTGATTAATGATATGGTAATAGTAAATTAATATATATTGATCATTCGAATGTTATAGAAATACATTAAAATTGAGCACTATACATTCATATGTTTTTTTTTTTGCTTTTTGAAAAAATTAGAATGTTCAAATATTGAATAAACATATATTTAGGACAAAAGTTCAATACACTATGTATCGAGATCAGATAATTTTTAATATTTTCATAAATTTAGTTGTACATTTACTTATTTGGAAACTATAATAATTTTACATCGTTAGGATTTATGTATACATTTAATTAAACATAAAATTTAAGTTTTAATTTGACTTTGTACTATATAAGGAAGTGCTGATTTAAGATATGGTAATAGTAAATTAATATATATTGATCATTCGAATGTTATAGAAATACATTCAAATTGAGCACTACACATGGTTCTATTTGAGTATTTGATATAGAACAATTTCTTATAATTTTAATAAGAGTTAATTTTCTTTTTCAGATGATGTTTCCGATGTCGTTATAATGCTGATGTCGAATTTCGTTCGTGTATCGACTACCAGTGCATCAATATTTGCTACTATAGTTTTCGGGAAAAATGTGATTTGCAAATGAATCTCTCTTTAAGTACGACTTATATATATAAATTATTATCAATAGTTTACACAATCATTGTCAATAGTTTTTTAATAATTGTTACTTATTTATAATTTTTTGTAAATTTCTCGCATCATCGATGATTCGTTGAAAAATTACAAAGTAACAGCTGTCCAATCAAATTTTTAAAAGCATAATTTCGTGTAAACTCTTGTTATTGAAACTCTTATTTTTTAACTAATATTAGATAACCGTAAAATCCATTTGTATTTAACTATTTATATATACAATTTTATATTAATTTACGCATCTTTAAATGATTTTTACCTTGAATATCATTGTTCCCACATTCATATGTTTTTTTTTTGCTTTTTGAAAAAATTAGAATGTTCAAATATTGAATAAACATTTATTTAGGACAAAAGTTCAATACACTATGTATCGAGATCAGATAATTTTAAATATTTTCATAAATTTAGTTGTACATTTACATATTTGGAAACTATAATAAATTTACATCGTTAGGATTTATGTGTACATTTAATTAAACATAAAATTTAAGTTTTAATTTGACTTTGTGCATTTTAAGGAATTGCAGATTTAGGATATGATAAACGTAAATTAATATATATTGATCATTCGAATGTTATAAAAATACATTCAAATTGAGCACTACACATGGTTATATTTGAGAATTTGATAAAGAAAAATTTCTTATAATCTTAATAAGAGATATTTTTCTTTTTCAGATGATGTTTCCGATATCGTTATAATGCTGATGTCGAATTTCGTTCGTGTACCGACTACCAGTGCATCAATATTTGCTACTATAGTTTTCGGGAAAAATGTGATTTGCAAATGAATCTATCTTTAAGTACGACTTATATATATATAAATTATTATCAATAGTTTACACAATTATTGTCAATAGTTTTTTAATAATTGTTATCGATGATTCGTTGAAAAATTACAATGTATCAGCTGTCCAATCAAATTTTTAAAGAGCATAATTTCGTGTAAACTCATGTTTTTGAAACTCTTATTCTTTACCTAATAATAGAAGACCGTAACGTGATTTTATATTTAACTATTTTTAAATTAAATTTTACATTAATTTACGCATCTTTAATTTTTTATTCGCTTGACTATCATCGTTTTCACAATTAAATGTTTTTTGTTGCTCTTTGAAAAAGTTTAGAATGGTCAAATATTGAATAAACATTAATTTAGGACATCAATTAAATACACTATGTATCGAGATCACATAATTCTGACTATTTTCCTAAACTTCGATGTTCATTTACATATTCGGAAACTATAATAATTTTACATCGTTAGGATTTATGTATACATTTAATTAAACATAAAATTTAAGTTTTAATTTGACTTTGTACTATATAAGGAAGTGCTGATTTAAGATATGGTAATAGTAAATTAATATATATTGATCATTCGAATGTTATAGAAATACATTCAAATTGAGCACTACACATGGTTCTATTTGAGTATTTGATATAGAACAATTTCTTATAATTTTAATAAGAGTTAATTTTCTTTTTCAGATGATGTTTCCGATGTCGTTATAATGCTGATGTCGAATTTCGTTCGTGTATCGACTACCAGTGCATCAATATTTGCTACTATAGTTTTCGGGAAAAATGTGATTTGCAAATGAATCTCTCTTTAAGTACGACTTATATATATAAATTATTATCAATAGTTTACACAATCATTGTCAATAGTTTTTTAATAATTGTTACTTATTTATAATTTTTTGTAAATTTCTCGCATCATCGATGATTCGTTGAAAAATTACAAAGTAACAGCTGTCCAATCAAATTTTTAAAAGTATAATTTCGTGTAAACTCTTGTTATTGAAACTCTTATTTTTTAACTAATATTAGATAACCGTAAAATCCATTTGTATTTAACTATTTATATATACAATTTTATATTAATTTACGCATCTTTAAATGATTTTTACCTTGAATATCATTGTTCCCACATTCATATGTTTTTTTTTTGCTTTTTGAAAAAATTAGAATGTTCAAATATTGAATAAACATTTATTTAGGACAAAAGTTCAATACACTATGTATCGAGATCAGATAATTTTAAATATTTTCATAAATTTAGTTGTACATTTACATATTTGGAAACTATAATAAATTTACATCGTTAGGATTTATGTGTACATTTAATTAAACATAAAATTTAAGTTTTAATTTGACTTTGTGCATTTTAAGGAATTGCAGATTTAGGATATGATAAACGTAAATTAATATATATTGATCATTCGAATGTTATAAAAATACATTCAAATTGAGCACTACACATGGTTATATTTGAGAATTTGATAAAGAAAAATTTCTTATAATCTTAATAAGAGATATTTTTCTTTTTCAGATGATGTTTCCGATATCGTTATAATGCTGATGTCGAATTTCGTTCGTGTACCGACTACCAGTGCATCAATATTTGCTACTATAGTTTTCGGGAAAAATGTGATTTGCAAATGAATCTATCTTTAAGTACGACTTATATATATATAAATTATTATCAATAGTTTACACAATTATTGTCAATAGTTTTTTAATAATTGTTATCGATGATTCGTTGAAAAATTACAATGTATCAGCTGTCCAATCAAATTTTTAAAGAGCATAATTTCGTGTAAACTCATGTTTTTGAAACTCTTATTCTTTACCTAATAATAGAAGACCGTAACGTGATTTTATATTTAACTATTTTTAAATTAAATTTTACATTAATTTACGCATCTTTAATTTTTTATTCGCTTGACTATCATCGTTTTCACAATTAAATGTTTTTTGTTGCTCTTTGAAAAAGTTTAGAATGGTCAAATATTGAATAAACATTAATTTAGGACATCAATTAAATACACTATGTATCGAGATCACATAATTCTGACTATTTTCCTAAACTTCGATGTTCATTTACATATTCGGAAACTATAATAATTTTACATCGTTAGGATTTATGTATACATTTAATTAAACATAAAATTTAAGTTTTAATTTGACTTTGTACTATATAAGGAAGTGCTGATTTAAGATATGGTAATAGTAAATTAATATATATTGATCATTCGAATGTTATAGAAATACATTCAAATTGAGCACTACACATGGTTCTATTTGAGTATTTGATATAGAACAATTTCTTATAATTTTAATAAGAGTTAATTTTCTTTTTCAGATGATGTTTCCGATGTCGTTATAATGCTGATGTCGAATTTCGTTCGTGTATCGACTACCAGTGCATCAATATTTGCTACTATAGTTTTCGGGAAAAATGTGATTTGCAAATGAATCTCTCTTTAAGTACGACTTATATATATAAATTATTATCAATAGTTTACACAATCATTGTCAATAGTTTTTTAATAATTGTTACTTATTTATAACTATTTGTAAATACTGTCGCATCATCGATGCTTCGTTAAAAAATTACAAAGTAACAGCTGTCCACATAAATTTTTAAAAGCATAATTTCGTGTAAACTCTTGTTATTGAAACTCTTATTTTTTAACTAATATTAGATAACCGTAAAATCCATTTGTATTTAACTATTTATATATACAATTTTATATTAATTTACGCATCTTTAAATGATTTTTACCTTGAATATCATTGTTCCCACATTCATATGTTTTTTTTTTGCTTTTTGAAAAAATTAGAATGTTCAAATATTGAATAAACATATATTTAGGACAAAAGTTCAATACACTATGTATCGAGATCAGATAATTTTTAATATTTTCATAAATTTAGTTGTACATTCACATATTTGGAAACTATAATAATTTTACATCGTTAGGATTTATGTTTACATTTAATTAAACATAAAATTTAAGTTTTAATTTGACTTTGTGCATTTTAAGGAATTGCAGATTAAGGATATGATAAACGTAAATTAATATATATTGATCATTCGAATGTTATAAAAATACATTCAAATTGAGCACTACACATGGTTATATTTGAGTATTTGATATAGAAAAATTTCTTATAATCTTAATAAGAGATAATTTTCTTTTTCAGATGATGTTTCCGATATCGTTATAATGCCGATGTCGAATTTCGTTCGTGTGCCGACTACCAGTGCATCAATATTTGCTACTATAGTTTTCGGGAAAAATGTGATTTGCAAATGAATCTATCTTTAAGTACGACTTATATATATATAAATTATTATCAATAGTTTACACAATTATTGTCAATAGTTTTTTAATAATTGTTATCGATGATTCGTTGAAAAATTACAATGTATCAGCTGTCCAATCAAATTTTTAAAGAGCATAATTTCGTGTAAACTCATGTTTTTGAAACTCTTATTCTTTACCTAATAATAGAAGACCGTAACGTGATTTTATATTTAACTATTTTTAAATTAAATTTTACATTAATTTACGCATCTTTAATTTTTTATTCGATTGACTATCATCGTTTTCACAATTAAATGTTTTTTGTTGCTCTTTGAAAAAGTTTAGAATGGTCAAATATTGAATAAACATTAATTTAGGACATCAATTAAATACACTATGTATCGAGATCACATAATTCTGACTATTTTCCTAAACTTCGATGTTCATTTACATATTCGGAAACTATAATAATTTTACATCGTTAGGATTTATGTATACATTTAATTAAACATAAAATTTAAGTTTTAATTTGACTTTGTACTATATAAGGAAGTGCTGATTTAAGATATGGTAATAGTAAATTAATATATATTGATCATTCGAATGTTATAGAAATACATTCAAATTGAGCACTACACATGGTTCTATTTGTGTATTTGATATAGAACAATTTCTTATAATTTTAATAAGAGTTAATTTTCTTTTTCAGATGATGTTTCCGATGTCGTTATAATGCTGATGTCGAATTTCGTTCGTGTGCCGACTTCCTGTGCTTCAATATATGCTAATATAGTTTTCTTGAAAATGTGATTTGCAAATGAATCTCTCTTAAATACGACTTATATATATATATATATATATAAATTATTATCAATAGTTATCACAATCATTGTCAATAGTTTTTCAATAATTTTTAAAAGCATAATTTCGTGTAAACTCTTGTTATTGAAACTCTTATTTTTTAACTAATATTAGATAACCGTAAAATCCATTTGTATTTAACTATTTATATATACAATTTTATATTAATTTACGCATCTTTAAATGATTTTTACCTTGAATATCATTGTTCCCACATTCATATGTTTTTTTTTTGCTTTTTGAAAAAATTAGAATGTTCAAATATTGAATAAACATATATTTAGGACAAAAGTTCAATACACTATGTATCGAGATCAGATAATTTTTAATATTTTCATAAATTTAGTTGTACATTCACATATTTGGAAACTATAATAATTTTACATCGTTAGGATTTATGTATACATTTAATTAAACATAAAATTTAAGTTTTAATTTGACTTTGTACTATATAAGGAAGTGCTGATTTAAGATATGGTAATAGTAAATTAATATATATTGATCATTCGAATGTTATAGAAATACATTCAAATTGAGCACTACACATGGTTCTATTAGAGTATTTGATATAGAACAATTTCTTATAATTTTAATAAGAGTTAATTTTCTTTTTCAGATGATGTTTCCGATGTCGTTATAATGCTGATGTCGAATTTCGTTCGTGTGCCGACTTCCTGTGCTTCAATATATGCTAATATAGTTTTCTTGAAAATGTGATTTGCAAATGAATCTCTCTTAAATACGACTTATATATATATATATATATATAAATTATTATCAATAGTTATCACAATCATTGTCAATAGTTTTTCAATAATTTTTAAAAGCATAATTTCGTGTAAACTCTTGTTATTGAAACTCTTATTTTTTAACTAATATTAGATAACCGTAAAATCCATTTGTATTTAACTATTTATATATACAATTTTATATTAATTTACGCATCTTTAAATGATTTTTACCTTGAATATCATTGTTCCCACATTCATATGTTTTTTTTTTGCTTTTTGAAAAAATTAGAATGTTCAAATATTGAATAAATATATATTTAGGACAAAAGTTCAATACACTATGTATCGAGATCAGATAATTTATAATATTTTCATAAATTTAGTTGTACATTTACATATTTGGAAACTATAATAATTTTACATCGTTAGGATTTATGTTTACATTTAATTAAACATAAAATTTAAGTTTTAATTTGACTTTGTACTATTTAAGGAAGTGCTGATTAATGATATGGTAATAGTAAATTAATATATATTCATCATTCGAATGTTATAGAAATACATTAAAATTGAGCACTACACATTCATATGTTTTTTTTTTGCTTTTTGAAAAAATTAGAATGTTAAAATATTGAATAAACATATATTTAGGACAAAAGTTCAATACACTATGTATCGAGATCAGATAATTTTAAATATTTTCATAAATTTAGTTGTACATTTACATATTTGGAAACTATAATAAATTTACATCGTTAGGATTTATGTGTACATTTAATTAAACATAAAATTTAAGTTTTAATTTGACTTTGTGCATTTTAAGGAATTGCAGATTTAGGATATGATAAACGTAAATTAATATATATTGATCATTCGAATGTTATAAAAATACATTCAAATTGAGCACTACACATGGTTATATTTGAGAATTTGATATAGAAAAATTTCTTATAATCTTAATAAGAGATATTTTTCTTTTTCAGATGATGTTTCCGATATCGTTATAATGCTGATGTCGAATTTCGTTCGTGTATCGACTACCAGTGCATCAATATTTGCTACTATAGTTTTCGGGAAAAATGTGATTTGCAAATGAATCTCTCTTTAAGTACGACTTATATATATAAATTATTATCAATAGTTTACACAATCATTGTCAATAGTTTTTTAATAATTGTTACTTATTTATAATTTTTTGTAAATTTCTCGCATCATCGATGATTCGTTAAAAAATTACAATGTATCAGCTGTCCAATCAAATTTATAAAGAGCATTATTTCGTGTAAACTCTTGTTTTTGAAACTCTTATTCTTTACCTTATAATGGAAGACCGTAACGTGATTTCATATTTAACTATTTTTAAATTAAATTTTACATTAATTTGCGCATCTTTAATTGTTTTTTCGCTTGATTATTATTGTTTTCACAATTAAATGTTTTTTTTTTGCTTTTTGAAAAAATTAGAATGTTCAAATATTGAATAAACATATATTTAGGACAAAAGTTCAATACACTATGTATCGAGATCAGATAATTTTAAATATTTTCATAAATTTAGTTGTACATTTACATATTTGGAAACTATAATAAATTTACATCGTTAGGATTTATGTGTACATTTAATTAAATCGTTTAAAAATTACAAAGTAACAGCTGTCCACTCAAATTTTTAAAAGCATAATTTCGTGTAAACTCTTGTTATTGAAACTCTTATTTTTTAACTAATATTAGTTAACCGTAAAATCCATTTGTATTTAACTATTTATATATACAATTTTATATTAATTTACGCATCTTTAAATGATTTTTACCTTGAATATCATTGTTCCCACATTCATATGTTTTTTTTTTGCTTTTTGAAAAAATTAGAATGTTCAAATATTGAATAAACATTTATTTAGGACAAAAGTTCAATACACTATGTATCGAGATCAGATAATTTTAAATATTTTCATAAATTTAGTTGTACATTTACATATTTGGAAACTATAATAAATTTACATCGTTAGGATTTATGTGTACATTTAATTAAACATAAAATTTAAGTTTTAATTTGACTTTGTGCATTTTAAGGAATTGCAGATTTAGGATATGATAAACGTAAATTAATATATATTGATCATTCGAATGTTATAAAAATACATTCAAATTGAGCACTACACATGGTTATATTTGAGAATTTGATATAGAAAAATTTCTTATAATCTTAATAAGAGATATTTTTCTTTTTCAGATGATGTTTCCGATATCGTTATAATGCTGATGTCGAATTTCGTTCGTGTACCGACTACCAGTGCATCAATATTTGCTACTATAGTTTTCGGGAAAAATGTGATTTGCAAATGAATCTCTCTTTAAGTACGACTTATATATATATAAATTATTATCAATAGTTTACACAATTATTGTCAATAGTTTTTTAATAATTGTTATCGATGATTCGTTGAAAAATTACAATGTATCAGCTGTCCAATCAAATTTTTAAAGAGCATAATTTCGTGTAAACTCATGTTTTTGAAACTCTTATTCTTTACCTAATAATAGAAGACCGTAACGTGATTTTATATTTAACTATTTTTAAATTAAATTTTACATTAATTTACGCATCTTTAATTTTTTTTTCGCTTGACTATCATCGTTTTCACAATTAAATGTTTTTTGTTGCTCTTTGAAAAAGTTTAGAATGGTCAAATATTGAATAAACATTAATTTAGGACATCAATTAAATACACTATGTATCGAGATCACATAATTCTGACTATTTTCCTAAATTTCGATGTTCATTTACATATTCGGAAACTATAATAATTTTACATCGTTAGGATTTCTGTGTACATTTAATTAAACATAAAATTTAAGTTTTAATTTGACTTTGTACTATATAAGGAAATGCTGATTTAAGATATGGTAATAGTAAATTAATATATATTGATCATTAGAATGTTATAGAAATACATTCAAATTGAGCACTACACATGGTTATATTTGAGTATTTGATATAGAAAAATTTCTTATAATCTTAATATGAGATAATTTTCTTTTTCAGATGATGTTTCCGATATCGTTATAATGCCGATGTCGAATTTCGTTCGTGTGCCGACTACCAGTGCATCAATATTTGCTACTATAGTTTTCGGGAAAAATGTGATTTGCAAATGAATCTCTCTTTAAGTACGACTTATATATATAAATTATTATCAATAGTTTACACAATCATTGTCAATAGTTTTTTAATAATTGTTACTTATTTATAATTATTTGTAAATACTGTCGCATCATCGATGCTTCGTTAAAAAATTACAAAGTAACAGCTGTCCACTTAAATTTTTAAAAGCATAATTTCGTGTAAACTCTTGTTATTGAAACTCTTATTTTTTAACTAATATTAGATAACCGTAAAATCCATTTGTATTTAACTATTTATATATACAATTTTATATTAATTAACGCATCTTTAAATGATTTTTACCTTGAATATCATTGTTCCCACATTCATATGTTTTTTTTTTGCTTTTTGAAAAAATTAGAATGTTCAAATATTGAATAAACATATATTTAGGACAAAAGTTCAATACACTATGTATCGAGATCAGATAATTTTTAATATTTTCATAAATTCAGTTGTACATTTACATATTTGGAAACTATAATAATTTTACATCGTTAGGATTTATGTTTACATTTAATTAAACATAAAATTTAAGTTTTAATTTGACTTTGTGCATTTTATGAAATTGCAGATTTAGGATATGATAAACGTAAATTAATATATATTGATTTTTCGAATGTTATAGAAATACATTCAAATTGAGCACTACACATGGTTCTATTTGAGTATTTGATATAGAAAAATTTCTTATAATCTTAATAAGAGATATTTTTCTTTTTCAGATGATGTTTCCGATATCGTTATAATGCCGATGTCGAATTTCGTTCGTGTGCCGACTACCAGTGCATTAATATTTGCTACTATAGTTTTCGGAAAAATGTGATTTGCAAATGAATCTCTCTTTAAGTACGACTTATATTTATATATATTAATATCAATAGTTTACACAATCATTGTCAATAGTTTTTTAATAATTGTTATTTATAATTATTTGTAAATACTCTCGCATCATCGATGCTTCGTTACAAAATTACAAAGTAACAGCTGTCCACTCAAATTTTTAAAAGCATAATTTCGTGTAAACTCTTGTTATTGAAACTCTTATTTTTTAACTAATATTAGATAACCGTAAAATCCATTTGTATTTAACTATTTATATATACAATTTTATATTAATTTACGCATCTTTAAATGATTTTTACCTTGAATATCATTGTTCCCACATTCATATGTTTTTTTTTTGCTTTTTGAAAAAATTAGAATGTTCAAATATTGAATAAACATATATTTAGGACAAAAGTTCAATACACTATGTATCGAGATCAGATAATTTTTAATATTTTCATAAATTTAGTTGTAAATTTACATATTTGGAAACTATAATAAATTTACATCGTTAGGATTTATGTGTACATTTAATTAAACATAAAATTTAAGTTTTAATTTGACTTTGTACTATTTAAGGAAGTGCTGATTAATGATATGGTAATAGTAAATTAATATATATTGATCATTCGAATGTTATAGAAATACATTAAAATTGAGCACTACACATTCATATGTTTTTTTTTTGCTTTTTGAAAAAATTAGAATGTTCAAATATTGAATAAACATATATTTAGGACAAAAGTTCAATACACTATGTATCGAGATCAGATAATTTTTAATATTTTCATAAATTTAGTTGTACATTTACTTATTTGGAAACTATAATAATTTTACATCGTTAGGATTTATGTATACATTTAATTAAACATAAAATTTAAGTTTTAATTTGACTTTGTACTATATAAGGAAGTGCTGATTTAAGATATGGTAATAGTAAATTAATATATATTGATCATTCGAATGTTATAGAAATACATTCAAATTGAGCACTACACATGGTTCTATTTGAGTATTTGATATAGAACAATTTCTTATAATTTTAATAAGAGTTAATTTTCTTTTTCAGATGATGTTTCCGATGTCGTTATAATGCTGATGTCGAATTTCGTTCGTGTATCGACTACCAGTGCATCAATATTTGCTACTATAGTTTTCGGGAAAAATGTGATTTGCAAATGAATCTCTCTTTAAGTACGACTTATATATATAAATTATTATCAATAGTTTACACAATCATTGTCAATAGTTTTTTAATAATTGTTACTTATTTATAATTTTTTGTAAATTTCTCGCATCATCGATGATTCGTTGAAAAATTACAAAGTAACAGCTGTCCAATCAAATTTTTAAAAGCATAATTTCGTGTAAACTCTTGTTATTGAAACTCTTATTTTTTAACTAATATTAGATAACCGTAAAATCCATTTGTATTTAACTATTTATATATACAATTTTATATTAATTTACGCATCTTTAAATGATTTTTACCTTGAATATCATTGTTCCCACATTCATATGTTTTTTTTTTGCTTTTTGAAAAAATTAGAATGTTCAAATATTGAATAAACATTTATTTAGGACAAAAGTTCAATACACTATGTATCGAGATCAGATAATTTTAAATATTTTCATAAATTTAGTTGTACATTTACATATTTGGAAACTATAATAAATTTACATCGTTAGGATTTATGTGTACATTTAATTAAACATAAAATTTAAGTTTTAATTTGACTTTGTGCATTTTAAGGAATTGCAGATTTAGGATATGATAAACGTAAATTAATATATATTGATCATTCGAATGTTATAAAAATACATTCAAATTGAGCACTACACATGGTTATATTTGAGAATTTGATAAAGAAAAATTTCTTATAATCTTAATAAGAGATATTTTTCTTTTTCAGATGATGTTTCCGATATCGTTATAATGCTGATGTCGAATTTCGTTCGTGTACCGACTACCAGTGCATCAATATTTGCTACTATAGTTTTCGGGAAAAATGTGATTTGCAAATGAATCTATCTTTAAGTACGACTTATATATATATAAATTATTATCAATAGTTTACACAATTATTGTCAATAGTTTTTTAATAATTGTTATCGATGATTCGTTGAAAAATTACAATGTATCAGCTGTCCAATCAAATTTTTAAAGAGCATAATTTCGTGTAAACTCATGTTTTTGAAACTCTTATTCTTTACCTAATAATAGAAGACCGTAACGTGATTTTATATTTAACTATTTTTAAATTAAATTTTACATTAATTTACGCATCTTTAATTTTTTATTCGCTTGACTATCATCGTTTTCACAATTAAATGTTTTTTGTTGCTCTTTGAAAAAGTTTAGAATGGTCAAATATTGAATAAACATTAATTTAGGACATCAATTAAATACACTATGTATCGAGATCACATAATTCTGACTATTTTCCTAAACTTCGATGTTCATTTACATATTCGGAAACTATAATAATTTTACATCGTTAGGATTTATGTATACATTTAATTAAACATAAAATTTAAGTTTTAATTTGACTTTGTACTATATAAGGAAGTGCTGATTTAAGATATGGTAATAGTAAATTAATATATATTGATCATTCGAATGTTATAGAAATACATTCAAATTGAGCACTACACATGGTTCTATTTGAGTATTTGATATAGAACAATTTCTTATAATTTTAATAAGAGTTAATTTTCTTTTTCAGATGATGTTTCCGATGTCGTTATAATGCTGATGTCGAATTTCGTTCGTGTATCGACTACCAGTGCATCAATATTTGCTACTATAGTTTTCGGGAAAAATGTGATTTGCAAATGAATCTCTCTTTAAGTACGACTTATATATATAAATTATTATCAATAGTTTACACAATCATTGTCAATAGTTTTTTAATAATTGTTACTTATTTATAATTTTTTGTAAATTTCTCGCATCATCGATGATTCGTTGAAAAATTACAAAGTAACAGCTGTCCAATCAAATTTTTAAAAGTATAATTTCGTGTAAACTCTTGTTATTGAAACTCTTATTTTTTAACTAATATTAGATAACCGTAAAATCCATTTGTATTTAACTATTTATATATACAATTTTATATTAATTTACGCATCTTTAAATGATTTTTACCTTGAATATCATTGTTCCCACATTCATATGTTTTTTTTTTGCTTTTTGAAAAAATTAGAATGTTCAAATATTGAATAAACATTTATTTAGGACAAAAGTTCAATACACTATGTATCGAGATCAGATAATTTTAAATATTTTCATAAATTTAGTTGTACATTTACATATTTGGAAACTATAATAAATTTACATCGTTAGGATTTATGTGTACATTTAATTAAACATAAAATTTAAGTTTTAATTTGACTTTGTGCATTTTAAGGAATTGCAGATTTAGGATATGATAAACGTAAATTAATATATATTGATCATTCGAATGTTATAAAAATACATTCAAATTGAGCACTACACATGGTTATATTTGAGAATTTGATAAAGAAAAATTTCTTATAATCTTAATAAGAGATATTTTTCTTTTTCAGATGATGTTTCCGATATCGTTATAATGCTGATGTCGAATTTCGTTCGTGTACCGACTACCAGTGCATCAATATTTGCTACTATAGTTTTCGGGAAAAATGTGATTTGCAAATGAATCTATCTTTAAGTACGACTTATATATATATAAATTATTATCAATAGTTTACACAATTATTGTCAATAGTTTTTTAATAATTGTTATCGATGATTCGTTGAAAAATTACAATGTATCAGCTGTCCAATCAAATTTTTAAAGAGCATAATTTCGTGTAAACTCATGTTTTTGAAACTCTTATTCTTTACCTAATAATAGAAGACCGTAACGTGATTTTATATTTAACTATTTTTAAATTAAATTTTACATTAATTTACGCATCTTTAATTTTTTATTCGCTTGACTATCATCGTTTTCACAATTAAATGTTTTTTGTTGCTCTTTGAAAAAGTTTAGAATGGTCAAATATTGAATAAACATTAATTTAGGACATCAATTAAATACACTATGTATCGAGATCACATAATTCTGACTATTTTCCTAAACTTCGATGTTCATTTACATATTCGGAAACTATAATAATTTTACATCGTTAGGATTTATGTATACATTTAATTAAACATAAAATTTAAGTTTTAATTTGACTTTGTACTATATAAGGAAGTGCTGATTTAAGATATGGTAATAGTAAATTAATATATATTGATCATTCGAATGTTATAGAAATACATTCAAATTGAGCACTACACATGGTTCTATTTGAGTATTTGATATAGAACAATTTCTTATAATTTTAATAAGAGTTAATTTTCTTTTTCAGATGATGTTTCCGATGTCGTTATAATGCTGATGTCGAATTTCGTTCGTGTATCGACTACCAGTGCATCAATATTTGCTACTATAGTTTTCGGGAAAAATGTGATTTGCAAATGAATCTCTCTTTAAGTACGACTTATATATATAAATTATTATCAATAGTTTACACAATCATTGTCAATAGTTTTTTAATAATTGTTACTTATTTATAATTTTTTGTAAATTTCTCGCATCATCGATGATTCGTTGAAAAATTACAAAGTAACAGCTGTCCAATCAAATTTTTAAAAGCATAATTTCGTGTAAACTCTTGTTATTGAAACTCTTATTTTTTAACTAATATTAGATAACCGTAAAATCCATTTGTATTTAACTATTTATATATACAATTTTATATTAATTTACGCATCTTTAAATGATTTTTACCTTGAATATCATTGTTCCCACATTCATATGTTTTTTTTTTGCTTTTTGAAAAAATTAGAATGTTCAAATATTGAATAAACATTTATTTAGGACAAAAGTTCAATACACTATGTATCGAGATCAGATAATTTTAAATATTTTCATAAATTTAGTTGTACATTTACATATTTGGAAACTATAATAAATTTACATCGTTAGGATTTATGTGTACATTTAATTAAACATAAAATTTAAGTTTTAATTTGACTTTGTGCATTTTAAGGAATTGCAGATTTAGGATATGATAAACGTAAATTAATATATATTGATCATTCGAATGTTATAAAAATACATTCAAATTGAGCACTACACATGGTTATATTTGAGAATTTGATAAAGAAAAATTTCTTATAATCTTAATAAGAGATATTTTTCTTTTTCAGATGATGTTTCCGATATCGTTATAATGCTGATGTCGAATTTCGTTCGTGTACCGACTACCAGTGCATCAATATTTGCTACTATAGTTTTCGGGAAAAATGTGATTTGCAAATGAATCTATCTTTAAGTACGACTTATATATATATAAATTATTATCAATAGTTTACACAATTATTGTCAATAGTTTTTTAATAATTGTTATCGATGATTCGTTGAAAAATTACAATGTATCAGCTGTCCAATCAAATTTTTAAAGAGCATAATTTCGTGTAAACTCATGTTTTTGAAACTCTTATTCTTTACCTAATAATAGAAGACCGTAACGTGATTTTATATTTAACTATTTTTAAATTAAATTTTACATTAATTTACGCATCTTTAATTTTTTATTCGCTTGACTATCATCGTTTTCACAATTAAATGTTTTTTGTTGCTCTTTGAAAAAGTTTAGAATGGTCAAATATTGAATAAACATTAATTTAGGACATCAATTAAATACACTATGTATCGAGATCACATAATTCTGACTATTTTCCTAAACTTCGATGTTCATTTACATATTCGGAAACTATAATAATTTTACATCGTTAGGATTTATGTATACATTTAATTAAACATAAAATTTAAGTTTTAATTTGACTTTGTACTATATAAGGAAGTGCTGATTTAAGATATGGTAATAGTAAATTAATATATATTGATCATTCGAATGTTATAGAAATACATTCAAATTGAGCACTACACATGGTTCTATTTGAGTATTTGATATAGAACAATTTCTTATAATTTTAATAAGAGTTAATTTTCTTTTTCAGATGATGTTTCCGATGTCGTTATAATGCTGATGTCGAATTTCGTTCGTGTATCGACTACCAGTGC
Source organism: Sipha maydis (assembly GCA_034509805.1). Lineage (NCBI taxonomy): Eukaryota > Metazoa > Arthropoda > Insecta > Hemiptera > Aphididae > Sipha > Sipha maydis. Next base: position 18,751 of record JASXSY010002787.1, read on the forward strand.
ATCAATATTTGCTACTATAGTTTTCGGGAAAAATGTGATTTGCAAATGAATCTCTCTTTAAGTACGACTTATATATATAAATTATTATCAATAGTTTACACAATCATTGTCAATAGTTTTTTAATAATTGTTACTTATTTATAATTTTTTGTAAATTTCTCGCATCATCGATGATTCGTTGAAAAATTACAAAGTAACAGCTGTCCAATCAAATTTTTAAAAGTATAATTTCGTGTAAACTCTTGTTATTGAAACTCTTATTTTTTAACTAATATTAGATAACCGTAAAATCCATTTGTATTTAACTATTTATATATACAATTTTATATTAATTTACGCATCTTTAAATGATTTTTACCTTGAATATCATTGTTCCCACATTCATATGTTTTTTTTTTGCTTTTTGAAAAAATTAGAATGTTCAAATATTGAATAAACATTTATTTAGGACAAAAGTTCAATACACTATGTATCGAGATCAGATAATTTTAAATATTTTCATAAATTTAGTTGTACATTTACATATTTGGAAACTATAATAAATTTACATCGTTAGGATTTATGTGTACATTTAATTAAACATAAAATTTAAGTTTTAATTTGACTTTGTGCATTTTAAGGAATTGCAGATTTAGGATATGATAAACGTAAATTAATATATATTGATCATTCGAATGTTATAAAAATACATTCAAATTGAGCACTACACATGGTTATATTTGAGAATTTGATAAAGAAAAATTTCTTATAATCTTAATAAGAGATATTTTTCTTTTTCAGATGATGTTTCCGATATCGTTATAATGCTGATGTCGAATTTCGTTCGTGTACCGACTACCAGTGCATCAATATTTGCTACTATAGTTTTCGGGAAAAATGTGATTTGCAAATGAATCTATCTTTAAGTACGACTTATATATATATAAATTATTATCAATAGTTTACACAATTATTGTCAATAGTTTTTTAATAATTGTTATCGATGATTCGTTGAAAAATTACAATGTATCAGCTGTCCAATCAAATTTTTAAAGAGCATAATTTCGTGTAAACTCATGTTTTTGAAACTCTTATTCTTTACCTAATAATAGAAGACCGTAACGTGATTTTATATTTAACTATTTTTAAATTAAATTTTACATTAATTTACGCATCTTTAATTTTTTATTCGCTTGACTA